>JBCNJP010014157.1:0-11341 GCA_039602395.1 Deinandra increscens subsp. villosa | reverse complement strand
GATAATGAAATACGGAACAAGTCAGAAAGTTCCCAAATTACTCAAGTTAGAAGATTATCTTAGTTGGGTTGAACATTTTGAAGCATACGTGGATACAAATGATGTTGATATGTGGTTATCTTTTACTGATCAGTACAAATATCCTAAGGATATGTATGGAGAGCCAGTTCCTTAAAGGAAATTTGATGCTGAACAAAAGAAAACATATCAAGCAGAGAAAAAGGCTTATGGTACTTTGACAATGGCATTACCTAAAGATTTGTTACATCAGTTTTCTGCTTATGGTACATCGAAAGGTTTATGGGATGCCTTGCAGAAGAGATGTGAAGGTAATGATCAATATAAGAAAAGTCGACAGAAAGTTTTGAAGAAGGAATTTGATAGTTTCAAACATTATCAGAATGAATCAATTCTGAATTTGATTGCAAGATATGCACACTTAATGAGTGAAATGGTTTTGGTGAGTATTACAAAAGAAGATGCTGATTTGAAAGAAAAATTATTAGAGGCATTACCGGAAAAATGGGAAAACTATGTCATGATGATTACTCATGATAAAGAGTATCCATGTTTATCTTTCAATGATTTGGTTCAAAGAATACAAGCAAGGGATATGGAGTTGACTGTGAATAAGTCACTTCCTGCATAAATTCAGAACCTTGCTGTGTATCATGGAGAAAATGATTCTACTCTTCATGCTGTTAAGTCAAATGTTTTAAATTCCGCACCTCCTACAACATTTGTTGCCGGAAAAGCTGATAATTCTGGTTATTCTTCTGGCTGTACTGTGTCAGTTCCAAGTTCATCAACACACAATGCCTTACCTAATAAAACAAATGAAGATTACATGGCATAGATGTCTGCTTTGGTTTCATCATATTTTGGTGTTATTATCGGTTCAGTAAGTAATGCATAATTAACTGAAGAACACTATGATCAAATTGATTATGATCATCAAGAGGAGATGAATTTGAATTGGCAGTATGCTATGTTGGTTAGAAGAACCAAGAAGTTCTTTAACAGAAGTGGCAAGAAGATATTGAATCAAGATGGTAAAATTGGATTAGAGAAGTCTAAAGTGAAATGTTACAAGTGTTCACTTTATGGACATTTTGCTCGTGAATGTCCAACAGCTAATGATAATAAGCTTAAGTCTGGTCAACATGCTCACTTGGTTAAAGCTTCAACAAGTCAAGATCAGAAAGCTTTTGTTTCTCTTGATGAAAGATTGGTAGAAATATTTTGGCATCTGAATGAATATGCTTGGAATGCAGATTCTGAGTTTAAAAGGAATGCGTATCAAAATATTGACATCAATGAGATACATAATACTGATAATGAAGCTGTTGCTTTGACGGCTCGTCATTTAAGTGATAGTATTCTGTCTGGTTCTGAAACAAGTTCAAAGGTAACATCAGTTGAAGAGGTTCAGAAAAATGATGCTGAAATTCCAAAGAAAGAAGATTTTAAATGTTCTAAGTGTGCTGGTTTACACAACAAAAATGCAAGTTTGGAAAGAGATCTTAAATTGGTGACTGAAGAGATTGTTGTGTTGAAGCAAGATTTGGAGAGTTTTCAGAAGAAATATTATGAATTGATTCCAATCAATGAAAATTTATTGAAAGAAAAAGCTGATTTGGTTGAAGAATGTGAAAAAGCCAAAGCTGAAGCTAAGGAAGTTGCTGAAGACTTTGATGCTTTATTCCAGAAAAGTTATCCAGTTCAACAGAAATATGAAAAAGCAAATGCAATTGCTATTGAAGCTGCTCATAGAATTCTGAATCTTCAAGAAGAATTGTCTACACTTCGAGATGCAAATGTACTTCTCCGAGACAAAAATGAAGTCTTGACAAAAGATGTGGATATTTTTAAGAAGAAGTGGGAGAAGGTCACTGAAGAAGTCTTGGCAGAATGTGAAATCAGGAAACGACAAACGTATGAGTACAATGATTTAAATGAAGAATTCATTAAATCTCAAAAGGATTTGTTTGCTGCTCAACAAAAGATTTCTGAATTAAAGTTGGAGATTTTGGAACTTCAGAGACAGGTCAAGAATTGCAATTTATCACCAACATTGTTGAAATTTTCTGTACAAGAAAGACAAAAGTGATAATAGTGCAATAGAAGATGATATCCATAAGGTTCCTTCACTGGTGGATTTATCTAAATTTTCATCTGCTCCTGTTGATCCAAAAGCTGAATTGCTTGATTATTCTAAATTTGCTACTCCTGCCAAGAAGAAGAAATCTCAGTCCAAGAAGAAGAAGGAGAAAGTTGGTGAAGCTCCAAAGTTCACATCTGATTCATCATTGCTGGAGAATGAAGTGGTGTTTGATAAAGTGTAACTGGTACTTCTACTGCTACATCATCTGAAGTTGAAGTTGCCAAGAATTTGGTGAAAGAGAACAAAATACCAGAGATTAAGGTCACGTTTACTCAATGCACACATCAAACAAGTGCTGCTGGTACTTCTCAAGCTGAATTATCCAAATCTTTTGGTTCTAAGCACAAAGGACTAGGATTTGTTTTCCAAGAGAAGCCTGTTCAAGCTCAAATCTCAAAGAAGAAAGAAAATGTTCTGAAAGTTAAGAATCCAAAGAAATCTCAACCTCCGAAGAAGCAACACTGCTGCTTTCTATTCCAAGAATTCTTATTATTCTGGAGGTTCGTCATCGGATTACAAAGTTTCGTCGCGGAGTAAATCTCCGAGGTATGATTCTTCTGATGATTTCTTTGATACTTTTGGTTCTGATAACTCATCATTTTCTAAGAATTCAAAGAATTTTTCAACTGATTTTAAGCTTCGTGAAAGAGTTTGTTATGCATGTCATCGACCTGGACATATGGCTGCAAATTGTCCGAAGACTGCATACGTTCACAAAAATGCCAAATATGTGGATAATAATGGTCAAATTTTTGATGAACCTTGGTCCCCAAAGGTTAAATCAACTAGTAAGCTGTTTTGGTCCCGACCAAAGACGCCAGTTGAAATTTTTTCTGGTTCTGATTCAAAATTTTCATCATCCATGATATGGAAACCGAAAGTTGTTTCCAAGGCCAACAAAGACTACGTGGAAGACACCGGGCGACCCGACGCTGTTGAATCGGGTCGATCCTAGAGCAAACTAATGTTTTATTTGGTGTCAACAGGTATTTTAGGAAGACATTACGGTAATGGTAAAATTACTGATGGTGGAATATTTAACTTAAACTGAATTTCTAAATCATTTTTAACATTCTGTGTTTTCAAAATGCTAAACTGCAAGTATTCGTGTTGGTTGATCAATTTTTCTTTGTTATTCACTCCGTCTCAGTTTGAGGGGGAGTTTGTTTCTTTGAAAAATACAAAAATAGTGTGTTGTTTTTCAAATGGTAAAAATGAAAATCTAAAAAAATAGAGTTTGTCATTTTTAGGGGGAGAAAAATTGAAAAGACAAAAACATTAAAAAATGAGAAATTGTATCCGACATGATTTGGAAATGATGGTACATTGGCTAATGTTGTCCGACTCATGGATAAATTAGATGAAAAAACCATAAGACCATTGATCGATGTGCTAGGTAGGCTCGGCAAATCAGAAAGTATACAAATGTCATATACATTAAATCTGATGCTTGACCTAGTGGACAACATCTTGATGCGTATCTCAAGATATATCAAGAAAAGGATATGTGAAAAGAAAAATGAGAAGTCACTGTGTAAACATGTGTTCATTTTGCAAAGATTTAAACTTGTTTGATTTTCTTTATTTTCTCAAACGATCGAACTTTCTTTGCGTATCGAAAGATCGACCTGATTGTTGTTCGTTTGAGGTTCTGCTTTATTTTCTTGGTGTTTCGTATAATTTATCAGACTTTCTCTGTGTGTCCACAAGACCGACCTGGTAGTTGTTGAATTATACAATTTCAACTATGTTTTTATTTTCTTATTTTGTTAAATCTGAGGCCTTATTTGTGTATCGAAAGATCGACCTTAAGGTAGACGATTTAACGTTCTTATTTCTTTTTGCATGGAACACAGTTGACTATATCATGAATTCAATCACTATGTGTTAAATCACAAGTGAAATCACAAAATGTGATAAACAAAGCATATCTGAGTATGTCTGATAGTGTGGGGTACACTGGTCAATGCAAATCTAATCAATACCTTAACATATCCAGATGTTATGAGTATGATTATGCCTGAGTTTAAAGATTGGACAAATTATATCTGCAATCGACATGGCTTATGTGCTACAATAATCAAAATTGAAGTGTAGTTCAGCACCTTATGACCAATATGATCCCAAGTCTTGATCTTTCTCGCAAAAGACAAAAATAGTGTCTGATTCTGTATTGCATTTACTTTTCATATCAGAAAATACCAAAAAGAGTTTAGGTGTGTTTCGATATAAAATTCTGAAAAATAAAAAAGATTTTATTTCTAATTTCTTTTCGATTGATCAACACGGGATACGAATCAAAATTTCAAAATCTGAATATCTTGGAGTCTCGAAGAGACGTTTTGCGCCAAGATTATTTATGTTGGCAGGTACTTAGTGGAAAAGAGGATATCACAACTTCAAGTCTTCTGAAGCTGTTGATAAAGAGATTACATGCACTGCAATGTCAAGTATTCAAGATCAGACTAATCGTCAAGTTGAGGGAGAGTTTGATTGAAGATACGAGTTTATGTGAAGAATAGTTATGATACAGATACTGCACACGTCGAGGGGGAGTTTGTTAGAGCATTATTCTGGTCGTCGTGTGAAGTATCAAGTACAAGAACAATGCTACAAAAGAGGTTGTGTCCGAAGTGACCTGAACTGCCAGTTCGGGTGCACACGAACTGACCCGAAGTGGCAGTTCGTGTGAGGTCGTGTTTGGACAATGTATGAGCAAGCTATAAATAGATTCGTCTTGTATAGAATTCATAACTTCTTGCTAGATTTACTGTGTGAACTGAGTGTGTACTTCTCAGTGGTTTAGTAATACAAATCTCATTTGTATTTACATCTTCGTGTCTCATTTCTTATACTCGAATTATACGTTTGATCATTGATCGAGTAGACGATCCACAACTCACGAACTTACAAGGAGAATGTGTACCTGAGAAAGCTCCTGGAGGTCTAGGAATTCATGATGTTCTTTCAGATATCCTGGATTGCGCCTTTCTTATCTCATCATACCTATCCCTCAATGTGTTCAACGAACAAGAATTTATTGAGTTCTTGTCTTCTCCTATAAACTCTATGAAGTACCTTTTAAGAGCTCTTGTCTCCTCTGGTTTTGTGAGAAGAGCCCTAGCTATTCTTCGTGTCTCTTCAGTCTTCAGCTTCTCATGATTGACATTGTCATCTTCAAGTCTTTGATTTAACTTGTGATTACCTTCTTTCTCTACTACCATAGACATCAATCCACATAAATCTTTAGTAGAGGTTAGGCTTATAGCTTCAGGGGTGACCCATCCTCTAGCTAAGGTTATGTCTCTCCATCTGTTCAAAAGTTCCCAGTTGGCATCGTTTGCAACAAGCCTGGTCTTTTCCTTTTCTTTGTTTACATCAGTATTGGCTTCCTTGGCAAATCTTTGATGCCTTTTCTCTTTGGCCTGATCTAATTTCTTCTTTCATTCATTTAGACCTTCTCTTTGCTTCTTTAATTATATCAAAGATAACTTCATTGTCCTGATACAATTTCATGTAATCTTGAAGCATTAATGCCTCAGCCATCTCTTTGTCTATTCTTTCCTGTTCCATCCTTGCCATTATATCTGCTGCTAGTATAGAATTTATCACATTGACCTCATCAGCATAGTGTGTTGTTTCTTGCCCATCTAGAAGCTTTGCAGGTTCTGTGGCCTTTTCAGTTACAAAAAGTTTTGCTGGTATTGTTACACCTTCTCTGCTTCTTCTCATCATCTCTCTGATATCTTTCAATTGAGCAGCATGGCTTACCATCCTTTCATTGAACTCTCTTACCAATGCCTTATCACATTTTCTTCTTCCATCAAGATCTTCTCCGTACCTGTCAAGAATGGGAATAAAAACAGTTCTGGAACAGTCTTGTTTATTTTTAGGAGTCTCCACATTCTTGTAGGCAGGTTTGAACCTTTTCTCATATTCTGCCTGCAGAACCTCATCATTAGTCATTTTCTTCTTCCCTTTCCTAGGGTTGGGATCATTTGAGGGATATTTTGTCACTTTGTTGCTGATGGCAGCTCTCTTGACATCTTTTGGCAGTGGATTAGTCTTTACCTTGTTGGTCCAGAAACAACACTCGTTCACGATATTATCTAATCTAGACGTGCGGAAACCGTTTAGATTAGTGATTCAAGAATAGAGATGAAGAGAACACAAGAATACGATGATAACAACAATAAAAACCGGAACTTGCACACAAGATGAACTTGTCGGGTACAACTCAGTAATCGTAAACTAGATTCTCTCGGGTTTACGATCGTGAACACCACTTGGCTACTCCTAGAATCGTAATCAGCCCCCTCCATGATGGTGAACTCATGGGGTTTATATAACCACCCCATTAGTTTACAATTGGGCCCTTAAACCCTAATGGTAAACCCAATCTTAAACCCCAAGCCCAATAGTAAACCCAAATAAACTAGTCTATTAAACTAAATAAACCCTCTAAGCCTAGCCCAAACTATTTAATATTACAAGCCTCATAATCTAGCCTCAACAATCTTCCCCTAGGCTTGTGATATTAAATGTCTTTGATCTTTGAAAATCTTCTTCTTGACTGGCTTGCATAGATGTTGATGAAGATTCTTTCCGCAGAAATCTTCAATGGGTTTCATGACGGGCACTTGGGACTTCCTCTTGATCAGCATCAGCTCGAACTTCTTGAAATGAACAAGTTAATGAGATGGAGGATTCTCATTGACTTGCTTCTTTTGAAAGAACTGGTTCTTGCTGAATCTTCGGTAACTGTCTTGAATCTCCAAAAATTAGAGGGTAAAATTTTGAAAACCTCTAACTGTGAAGAACTTGATTGTTGATCTTGGATCTTCATGATCTCTGACTGCTCTCTGTATCATTTTCTTTATCAAAGATTGACTTGAAATCTTCAGCTTCCCCTAAACATGTGAACATCTTCTTTGAAGCTCTTTGATGCTTTTGAAAACTTGTAAAGACACCAACAACTTCCCCTGAACAGTTGCTTTTCCAGATGGAAGTCTTGTCCGGCTGGTTCTTTAACTTTGAGCAGCAGCAGCATCAGCAACATCTTTCTATCATCAACCTGTCTGACACTCATTTGAAAAAAAATACTCCACCAGACATTTGATGACTGGTCTTTGGGTTAGAAGGTAATTATCATCTGTTCAGTTGATTCAAATTAACATTATTTTAACCGAAAACCCTAATATAGATTACGGGTTTTCTATAAAACTTCCCCTGAACCCAAGACCTCTAAAGACTTCCCCTTAGCTGATAACTTCCCCTCAGCTAAGGACTTCCCCTGAGATAATACATATTATCTTCGAGTTCCCTTCAGATACTATGTATTATGGAAGTCTTTTCATTAGATAATAAGTATCATCCTCGAGTTCCCTTCGGATAATACTTATTATCCCCTCTCCTTCCCCTAAAAATTTGTCAAGATCTGCAGGGGGCATACTGTCATGCATCAAAACCCATGAAAACACATTTTGACTTCTCAAATTAACCTGGCCAAGACGTAAACACAACCAAAAAGAACTTAAAGACTCACACACGAAAGATAAAAATAAACAAATACTTACCAATATCAAACATGAGAAAGTTTACAAGGGATCAAACCGTATGAATCTGACTGAGGAACCCTTTTCAGCTTCAGTTACTCGACTAGTCCAGGTGATTGCTAGTATGTTTGTCCGCTTTAAACTCAGACCCGTTCAAACCCAACCAAATGCATCATGCTTAAAAGATTACTAATTACCAGCATGTTTAATCGTCCCCACACCCAATTGTACATAGCAAAACCTACCCAACCTCAGAGTTTATTGAGGATTCACAAACCCCCAACTTGAGGAACCATGCAACACCGTTATGACTACCACTTATTTCATTAATCATCAGTCGGTGATCAGGTCGGCCGAATAAGCACGCAAAGAAGACCAAACTGAATGATTATTATTTTTTTATTTCTTTTTTCATTTCTTTTTCATTTCTTTTTCTTTTCTTTTCTTTTCATTATGTGGTGTAGTCATAACAGCAGAAACATGGCGTGTGAGAGAGTGAATACTAGGTATAATTACCACTCTCAACCCGTTTTTGCTGGGACTCAGTTTTTTAAACCATGCAAACTGAGATGGGAAACTAAACATATATATATTTTAAGTTCATTGCACTTACATTAGCGGTCATAAGATTAGGTCGAGCCTACCGAGCATATCACCGTGGAGCTTGCTTTTCACTTCCGCTTTACACGTGTCAGTCATCTCCAATCCTGACATATTTAACTTCCCCTACCTTTCTCAGAAACAAACACAAACAAACTATTAAAAATTGAAAAGCACACTATTTTTGAGGGGTCAACTTTTTCTTCATCTTTACATTTCTTCCCCTTGCTTTTTGATTTTTAATGTCACAACTTTTGTGAACATCATTCATTTCATTCATTTTTTTTAAACACGAACACACACATCAGGCCAAGCTAACCTTCAAAGTATTGATTTGAACATTTTTAGAAAAATGGGTTTTATGCATACCTCATTGTTTTTTTTTTAAATTGAACAACAAAGCACCAACTGAAAATTTTAAGAAATTTGGTTTGACTCGAAACTCCCTTTGTTGCTACAACATTCAAACAACCAAGTTCAGACCAGTACCTCTCATGCTGAATTAGACATTTTACCTCTCAAAGAGACATATCCTCCAATGTATAACTTACTTGTGAAGATTTGAGGATACGTCTCCTAACCTGTGCCTGGAACAATCACTTATCAACAAACAAATTAATAATGAAAATATTAGTGATAATCCTCCTTGATCGTTCCTGCACACAGTGAGAGATTAGTTAGCCATTGGTACCCAGGCCATTGTTTTTCTGGGTACACCTGAGGAATCAATAAAGGATACTTCTTGTAAGAACATCCCCTTTGAGAAATCAGGAAGTTGGGATGGAGCTGCCTTGATTTTTGGTTTCCAAGTTCCATATGATTTAACATTTGTTTTAGTCACTTTTGGAGTTGTGACTTTAGGTATTTCAACCTTCTTCGTTTTAGATTCATTTTTCAAAACAGTTTTTGTTTTAGTCACCTTTGGAGTTGTGACTTTAGGTATTTCAACCTTCTTCGTTTTAGATTCATTTTTCAAAACAGTTTTAGTTACCTTGGGAGGGGTAACTTTGGTTTTTTCAGACTTTGGTTGTTTTGAAAACGGTTTCTTGACCTGTTTTTGGAAATTTTGGTAACTTGGAAAGCTGTTGTTTTGATTTAAAGATTTTCTTTCAGCTTTGGCAGCACCCCAATGTTGATCAGAGGGTTTAACCTTAGGAGTAACAGTCTTCGTTGCCTTAGGTTTTTGCACCATCATCGGCTTAGACTTTACAGACTCCTGAGATGAAACCCTTTGAGTGTTCGGATAATAGGGTTCATAGGGGCGATAAAGACAGTTTCTAGCAATATGACCAGCATTGCCACAATTAAAGCAAGTCTGCTTCTTTAGATAGAAGTCAGACGTGTACCCATTCGTCTTTGGTGGCTGATATGGAGCTGGTTTGCCTTGTGTCTGCTTCTTTGCTTTGTCTGCAGCTTCAGATTTGACTTTCTGCTGGTTCCTCGAAGCCTGTGTTGAACTTGTCTTTACTGTCTTTGTGCTTCCTTGATTCTTTGACGTTGAAGCACCATTCTTGCAATTACAACGGCAACTGCATGATCCAACTGAAGAAATGGGAGACACAGCTACTCCCTTGAGTTTTTCATTCTTCACTCCAGCTGTTGGTTTCATACTCGGATGCTTGATGGTGATCTTTGGCCTCTCAACTTCAGCTTTACTTATCTACTCCATCAGTTATTCCCTTGAACTTGGAGGAGAAGGATGGTAAGTCATATCCAACATCTGGTTCTTGGTCAAACATTGATCCAGATGTCATAAGGATCTTCCCCTCAGGCCGTGTCACACCCCCAATTAACCACTAACGGAGTTTATACCGTTAAGGGGTGCGAGCAAACCAGGACCACAACCATTAGTTACAAATACTAAACGAATCAGAGTTAGTCCAAGTATATGTCATAAATAAAGTCTCAAAATACGCAGCGGAAAATATTGTCTTAGCACTAACCACGTGCTTTACAAAATCATTGTTTTAAATTCCCAAATTGATTTAAACAAAAGTAAAATGTCTTCATGTGCCATGCCAACCCGCTCCGGATACTCCTCAGCGATCTGCAAAAGTTTAAACCACGCAAGTGTCAACCTAACGGTTGGTGAGTTCACAGTGGGCTTGTCACGCAGTGGCCCGGTCTCATAATCATAATTGTGTCAACATATACTTATGTAGTATTTATTTGTGAAAAGCAATGCTCAGTGATATACATCAGTTCATAAACATAGTAGAGTGATTTAGTAAAGTAATGTCCGTAACATGCGTTATCGGGTATGTACTAGTTTTATAAAATTTTAAGTGCTCAACCGATATCGCGGGTAGCTAATCCGTTGTTCCATGCACTAAGGAAGTTTGTACCAAAGCTGACTAATAAGTATTGTAGTGGCATCGCCATCATCTATTTTGTTTTGCGGACATACGTCATCGCGGCTTTGCCTCCCCCGTGTCCTCTCGGGATCACGGTCAGATACGCTGATATTGTACCTCCGTGCACCTCCAGTGTCACGAGGCGGAGTTTGTCAAACTCCAGTAGATCTACCCAACATCCCCTCGCTTTACAATTAATGGTACAATTAAGTTGAGGACTTTTTCAGTTATAAGGAAATCCTTAGAAATCATGTGATATCATGTGGTTTAGACTTTAACATACACTAGCCATATTAAAACGTTTTACCGGATTCTCATGAATCTCAAATTGTTTTCAGTTTCGTTTCAGAAATAGTTTGTTTAAGTTCCACAAGTGTTTCCCATAAAACACTTCAAGTTTGTCATAGAGGTGCGTGGCACTCATAAGGTTTTCAAGTTCATAAAAGAGGTGCATAGCACTCATAAGGTTGTCAGCATTGTTTTCCGTTAAGTCATTCGGTGTGTCCCAAACGGGCTCACAGTAAACGGGTTAGTGACACTCACCTTTGGTTGCACTGCTACACTTGCTAAGTAATCCAAGTATGATTTCTAACGAAGACCTAATAATCACATTAAGGTCTTAAGTATTAGTTTTGTGTCCAATCTTTAACTTACGTCACTATGTGTGA
>JBCNJP010014156.1:0-11342 GCA_039602395.1 Deinandra increscens subsp. villosa | reverse complement strand
TTCACAGTTGATGAAGATGCACTACAACAAAAGTAGCTTGATAGGACACCCCAAAAAGTCCTAAAATGTTATTTTATAGGACACATGAGATAATAGGACCACTAATAAAAGTGTCCTTTCTAAAGGGGTCCTATAAACTTAGAGCGTCCTAATAAACTACAAAATAGGACACGTTAGAGCGTCCTAATAAACCACAAAATAGGACACGTTATAACGTCCTAATAAACCACAACATAGGACACGTTAGAGCATCCTAATAAACCACAAAATAGGACACGTTATAGCGTCCTAATAAACCACAAAATATGACATTTTATAAGGTTTTAAGATGCATATGAGCATACCTATTTTAAGGACGATTACCAACATCCTTAAAATTGTTCTCATTAAACATGATTCATAAATACAAATAAGATACCATCAACTTATCGATAGATGAACTTCAACTAATGGAATAAATAAAGTTTAATTATAATTGAAATAAGTCATTTCGATAACAAAAGCATTAAACAAAAATAAGTTATAATATTATTATCCAAGATCCTAACATTAAACATGAAACTTAAAGTAATGAAAGACACTAGAAGAATATAGTCTTCAGTCATCATGCATCCTTCTCACTCGTCATAAACCACCTACAAATTAATCATCCATATATAAGCTCAAAGTTTCTTATAAACCTAATAATATATTACATGTTTAACAATAATGACATACCGAAATGAAAGAACATGGCCATGCTATAGATGCACCAATAGCAGCTTGGATTGTGTCCAATGACCCATATGGCCTAACCAAATTTTCATCTCTTTTCATAACTACTTGAATATTTACTTCACACCACTCGCGCCCAATCTCTGTGGCCCCAACTTTTTGATTTGGATTTAAACTATTTACCATTCCTCTGGCTACATGTATGACAAGAATAGAGGAGCAATTAGTTGCTAAAAGACACAAATTTAGCATCAACATTCCAACTGATCTTGGTTTCACATTCCAATGAGTAACACCAACAATCCAATTAGTAGCTAAAAATACACAGATCTACATTTTCATTTACAGATGCAAATATAACTACTTTTCCAAATGCCATAATACATGTAATATATGGCACATCCTATAACTAAAGGCCAGGTACAATGTGGAAGCTAACACAGAATAAAGGCATATGGTCATTGTTGGAGTGCAAACCTGCAACTTAAAAAAAAAATTGAACAGAGAATCCAATAAACTTGTTCTTGTCAGACTTTATGAAAATCTATGGAAGAGTTCCAACTAAATCGTAGGTAACACAATAGGATAGCAAATAAGTAAATGTGTTGTCATCAATTTATCCCTAAAACCTTCACCCAATAAACCAACAAAGAAGATCTTTAAAGTTGATTTCAGAAAACTAAATCGTAGGTAGCACAATGGGACGTAAATAAGTGAATGTGTTGTCATCAATGTATCCCTAAAACCTTGACCCAATAAACCAACAAAGAAGATCACTAAAGTTGATTTCAGAAACAAGAAATATGTACCTGAGATTTAGACTAGTAAAGGGGCTCGCTGGATGCGGAGGCGGCGTTGCTGGATGAGAGGCTGAAATATCGGCTCTTGATGACGGAGGTACCAAGGATGCGGAGGCGACGTTACAAAGCGAACGTTTTTTAGAAGAGGAGGGTGACGTTATGTTTATTCAGAGGAGATTACTTTACGAAAAGAAAAAGGATTTTAAACAACTTTTGTCAATTCGGGAATCTTTTTTCTTTTACATCATTTTTCTTTTGAATGGTCATATTATTTTCGTATATGCAACTTAGGTTTTCATAAAACACATAAACTTCTGATAAACTTTAAAAATAATTAAATTTGAATTTTCTAGTGTTTAATTTAAAACAATTTAAATAATCTATATCTATACTATATAATAAACATAAGTTTTGTCATATAGGTCTTGTTGATTAAGAGGATATTAAGATTTAGAACCTCTTAGTGGCAAGTGAAAAACAAACACTCATTCATCTTAAAACGTCTGACCGAATTAGACATAAGAGGCTATTAAGAGGCTTTTGTAAAAAAACAAACAGGGCCTAAGTTATGTTATAATACGACTCTAACAGACAAGGGTCCTATTACACAGAACTTTTATGACTTAAATATCAAGTGTCCTATCAAGTTATGTTACCATATGACTCCGACAACTAAAGGTCCTGTTAAACTGATGTTTTATGACTGAATTTTCAAGTGTCTTATAAGGTTATGCTTTAATAGGACCATCAATGATCAAGTGTCCTATTACATTACCACATAATAAAACATTAACTGCTAAACGTCCTATAATGTACTTTATTAGGAACCCAAATACTAAGCGTCCTATTAAGTTATATGATAATAGAACCCTAAATATTCATCCGTCCTATTAGATAGTTTTTAGGACACCGGTTTAACTCCATATAGTATAATAGGACCCTGAACACTCATATGTCCTATTAGATAGTTTTTTAAGACACTATTTTAACAGTGTCCCACACGAAAAGTCCTAAAAGCCCCTTTTTGTTGTAGTGATGGTGCGGATATAGACGATGGAGCTGATGGAATAACTGAAGGTGGAATGAAGGTGGTTGCAGGCCTTGGAGCTATCCTTGGCCTTTGAGATGGAAATGGCCTTGATATAAAGCCGGGTCTTGGCCTTGGGTTCCATGACATGATTGGAGTCAGACTCGGTGCTTTCATCCTTAGTGGTTGTCTGATGTGAGGCTGACTTGAACACAAGCTTCCCCCTAAGCCTTGTGGTAGATACGGGGCTTGACAAGGAATGTACGGTTGGTTGGGATAAGATTGTTGGAACATAGAATCTTCCCGCAAGTCCATGAAGTCTTCACTGCAATTACCATAGTTTCTCGAGTGGAGGTGTGTATTCTGACCAGCAGTTGCTTGTTGCTCATAATAGTGTACAGGTGGCATTGGTGCGTTGCCATAGGTGTTGTACCCTTGGTTGTACATACACTCCCTTGCATCGTGATCATATAGCACAACCATTTTGCACAGTTGGTGCATTTGGAACAACAAAAGCAGCATTTTCAGTAATAGGAACCACAGATGTGGGTTCAACAGATGAAGCAACAGGAGTCTTCTCATCATCAGAAATAACCTTTTTTTTCCTTCTTCTTGTTCTTTTCTTCTATTCAACAACAACAGCTTCAGCACATTCTGTCATTGGAACAGAAGGCTCTACCACGATCAATGTAGACTCATTAGTTGTTGAAGAGGTTGCTTCAGTTACTTTTAGAACACTCTTCATTTTTGGTTTGACAATCTTTACCAACTCAACTTTAGAGTCAACAGCTCCAGTGGGAGCAGAACTTTCAACAACAGCCTTTGATTTGCTTGATTGAGGAGATTGCCCAGTATGTGGTGTTGATGTAGAGTGAGTTCCAGTTGAGGCACTTGGAATAGTCTTCACCTTACCATCGGTGATCACAAGACCAGCTTGTGTGTGCATGACAGTCTTACCATGTTTGAGTGCCATTTCAGCAAATGCACGATTGAACTCATCCTCATTCACATCAGACTGATTAGTGAATCCCTTGTTGGAATTCTGCTTAGGCTTTCGCCTTCGTGTGGTCTTAGCTCGTTTTGGAGCAACAGTGGTTTTGAAAATCTCGTAGTTGTCGTCAAACAAAGACGATTGACCATCCACGGCAGATGTTTTCAACAAATCAAGGAATTCATGCTCAGCTGCCTCTTTAGTCAGAGTCTCAGAAAGACTAGTATCAACACCTTTTAAAACATCAGAATTGACTTCATCAAAGTGAAGTGCGACATCGGTTGGTGGGAGATCAGATCCACTCGTGTGGGTAGAGAGCTGATCTTCCATCTTTTGGATTTCGGAAGCACTTGGAACCAACTCAGGATTAATGAATTTTAAGTGACTCTTTGAGTTAATCTTGGTTAACTCGGGAACTCTATAATAGTTATGGTTAAGCGGATGCTCTGCCACACTATCATCAATTTCCCGTGTCAAGCAAAGTCCAGTTTTAAGTCTAGCAAAAATATCACGAGCAACGGCATTGCCAAGAGTTGCCGGATTGAGTTTTAACAAATCAATGGTTTCTCAAGCCTGAGCATAGCTCGTCCCCAGAGAAGTTAGTTTTTCCAAAAGATCAGTTATTTGAATTGTTAGAGTTGTTTCCGTATGCTTCATGACCTCAATGTCATCTTGTTAGGACTTGATTTTAATCAAAAAGTCCTTCTCATTTTCTTTTAACTTCTCAACTTGACTCTCACTCTCTTTCGCCTTACTGACCAACTCAATGTTGTAAGCGCGATAGCGAGCTACAGCCTCAATACATTTATCAGAACATAAAGCAAGTTTTACCTCATCAGGGATGGTTTCACGTTGAAGTTCTACAAGCCTCTTACTTGCCTCAGATTCAACTTCGGATGAGCTCACCTTAGTAACAGATCCAGTGTCTTGAGCATTGTCTTCAGTCAGATCATCAATTCCAGCCATCAAACAGAAGTTAGTTGGAAAGAGAGGGTCAATTGTGTTAGACACGTCTATCTCTCCATCATTTTCCTTCACTACAAGAGCATAGTTGGTCTAGCTAGAAGACGGATTCTGAGACGAGCAGGTCCAGTTGTAGTTTAAGTCTTCAAGTGATACCAAAACTTTATTGCTATCATCCGATCTTTGTGGTTGTGGAGAAGATGACGATACTCGTTGAGAGACATTTGAGCTGGTGCCTTGTGGCTTCTGGTATGACGAGCTGCCTTGTTTCTGATAAGATTGGGTAACACCACCACCCTGCTTTTGATGAGTTTGGTTACTTCCACCAGAATTGGATTGCCCGTTCCATGTCCTCGGCTTAGGACATTCACGTGCAAAGTGCCCCATTTCTTGACAGTTGTCACATTGCACTTTTGACTTGTCAAAGCCGATGTTGGTGTTTGAGGGAGCTTGAAAAAGCTTTCTTCCAGTCTTCTTGAAGAGATTTCAAGTTCGGGCAGCTATCATACCCATTTGCCATTTGATATCGATCTCTTCGAGATCATCAGCAGAAACTTGGTCAAGGTCTTCTTGACAGACGGTCATGGACTCAAGACTTCCGGACATCTGAGAATTCATGCAAGCTAGAAAAGCATTGCATAAGTCGGAATCCATGCTTGTGTTCGGTTGGGATGCAGGAGATGATTGCTGAACGAAGTAACCAGTTGGAGATTGTTACACAAAATTCACATTTGGAGTCAGACTAGTGACAGGAGCAATGACAGCTTCAGTTGGAGGAGCAGCTGGAACAGAAGTAGTGGCAGGTGGGCTTTGACTTGCAGGAACAGAGAATTGGAACTCATCATCTAGGTCGGGAGAAATGAACGTGGCATTGGGATCCGTTGAAGAACTCCTGACAGTCACAGCACCCATGAGAGACTTTCTGGTTGCGCTCAACGGCTCGAACTTCATACTCACGAACCTTGTCAATCATATCCATATAGTCAGCAGTAGAAAGATCATTACTGTCGAGCAAGTAAGTCACATATGAAGTGAACTCTTGAGGAAAGGAGTGAAGGACCTTCTTGATGATGGCACTATTTTCAGGTCAGATGTTCTTTGTCGTCATCTCAGTGATAATGCGGCAGAATCGATTGACATGAGTTTCAAACGATTCGCCTTGCTTATGAGAGAACGTGTTGAACGCCAACTTGATCTTCTCCAATCTTCTTTCCTTAGAAGCCGGGTTGCCTTCATGTTTCTTTTACAAGCCTTCCCAGATTTCATGAGCCGATGTGGCAGCACGAAATTGGTATTGCAACTCATCATTGATAGCCATCTTTATGCACCCAAGTGCATGCATGTCAGTTTTCAATTGAACCTTTTCAGCAGCATCCAACTTGTTTCTTGGTTTGGGAATCATCTTCTTAGGTGGAGGATCAGCACCACTGGCAGCTGCAGCAGTGCTAGCAATGGTGGCCTCTTCCACTCATTGAAGTCACTTGCTCCCATGCGTTTGGGAGGCCTACTGTTGCCTTGTGTGGCAGGAGTGAAGTGATCCGACATGTTGAAATGATCAACACAAGTCAATTTTGAGACAAAGTAAGCTAACGGGTCAAACGGGTTGAAATCGGTTCACTTACTTGCAAAGTTGTAAAATGCTTGAAATCAACCAAATCCTACAAGACAAACAATAATAAACATCATTAGTCATTAGTAAGCGAGATTTCAGCAAAAAATTTGAAAAGTCAAATTTTCAGACTTAGCCAAATTTTTGAACAGCTTGTTCTTGTGCAAATTCAAACTCAAAATTCAATGTTGACAAAATCAATGTTTAAGATCATCAATAGTTTCGAAATTCATGTAGGAATACTTTACTCAACTGTCACAAACTCCAAAAATCACTCTAGATGAGCTAAATCGATGGAATAGTAACATTATGTGAAGAACAACAAAAAAGATATTCACAAGGTTCCTTAACCAGTGGATTTCTCTGAGTTTTCTTATGCTCCTATTGTACAAAAGGCTGATTGCAGAATTATTCAAAATTTGCAACTCCTGCGAAGAAGAAGAAATCTAAATCTGCAAAGAAGAAAGAGAAAGTTGGTGAAGCTCCCGAGTTTACATATGACTCCTCATTGTTGGAGAATGAAGTGGTGTTTGTTAAAAGTGTAAATAGTCATTATACTGCTATTTGTCAGGACCAGATTTGAGCTCGTTGTTCTCATATGATTCATCACACAAGTGCGGAAATCATGTGTGATGGTCGATTCTGGATGAATCTTCATCAATGCTCACCCATTGATGATTCCTAAAGCTCAAGAACACAGACTAACACCAAGAACACACACATAAAAGCTCTCTATAGAAAATACACCTTGAAGCGTGCTCAATAGGGTTTTCCAATTGGTATTTATACTACCTAATAGCTTGGGAAAAAAAGAATGTTTGACACAATACAATCATTACCTAGTATTCAGCAAAATATTCCATCAGGACAACAAGTTCGCTAAGAGTTAAATCAAGTTCGCTAGCACTTATTAAGTTCGCTAACAAGTACGCTAGGTAACAACACGTCCGCTAACAAGTACGCTAAGCATTATCAAGTTCGCTAACATGTACGCTAAGCAATAACAAGTCCGCTAACATGAACAAGTACGCTAACAAGTTCGTTAAGAACAAGAAAAGTACGCTAGGAACAAGATCAAGACTGCTAAGTAAACAAGTTCGCTAGGAATAAACAAGTCCGCTAAGACAAGCAATCAAACAAGTACGCTAAGAGTAACACAATTCCGCTAGGTACATAAGTCACAAGTCCGCTAAGAAGCATAACAAGTACGCTAACACATAAACAAAGTTTACCAAGTACATATCCAAAGTCAATTACAAAACAAAGTATCAAATACAAGGTAAGACAACAAAAGGTTTGTGTTGCTTACAAATAGGTTCTAACACTATTTCATTAGAAGTTGAAACTGCAAAAATTTTGGTCAAAGAGAACAAAATACCAGAGATTAAGATCACTTTTACTCAACGTGCACATCAAACAAGTGCTGTTGGTACTTCTCAAGCTGCGTCATCAAATTCTTCTGGTTCTAAGCACAAAGGTGTTGGTCCAAGATCAACAACCGTTGACGATATTTTGATCTAATACAAGTGCGGAATCCTTGTACAAGATTGATTCAAGAAGAAAGTAGAAGAAATAGATTTGACAAAGAGATAAACAACCAAAGATCAAATCTTGAATGATAATCAATACTTTCTTGAGCTAATGAAAACCGATCGGAAATACAATAGAGAGACAAAAATCGTAATCAAAAGCTACCCTAATCATAAACACTATGGGTTTATATAGCACCCATTACAAAGCCCTAAAGTCTAATCATAAACCCATAGGAGCCGGCCCACTAAGCTCCAATCGTGAACTCTTTAAGCCCAATTAGTGAACACTAAGCCCATTGATAGGTAAGCCCACATCTAATGTTCATGCCTCTAATATATAGCCCAACAATCTTCCCCTAGGCATGAACCATTAGACAGTGTAAGGAAGACATAAATCAAATCGGAATGTATGAGCCTCTTTCCTCTATCATTGGATACTTCTTCATCACAACCATCTGTACAAACCTTGGCGTCATGAGGAACTGTTCTCTGGCACTTAAGTCAGCATTGCCGATCCAATCCAACAACATCATCTTGGAATAATTGAAATTCCAGTCCAAGGCCAGAGCAACGAACGCAGTCCCATGTAGTTTGTTCAACAGATCAAAGCTTGTCCGCTTCCCCAAGAAGGACTTCTGCAAGTAATGTGCTAGACACCTCTAGTAGTGTGGCAGCAGCTTCTTGAAGATGGGAGGGAACTTTCCTTCATACCCCAACAATTGAGCACCTTCTAATACAACGGTCTTTGAATATTCAATAGGATCTTCAGCTCTGTCATTGATGTTCAACCCCTTTCGGATGTCTTCTTCAAGAATTACAATCCGTCGATTCTGAATTGTCGCGGTGATACTTGTCTTATCTTCACTCGCTCTCGCTGTACCCCAGAAATCTCTTACAAGCTGCTCATCAATCAGCACGTTTGTTCTAAGAGCATGGTTTATCTTGCAAATGTTCAGCCCTGCCACCAAAGAATAAAATAACTGCATATGCCTCTCTCGTGGGTCATCCAGATAGGCCGGGATGCAGTGGTCTCTCTCAAAGTGGATCTCTTCATCAATCATTTCGTCTTCCATCTGAAAAAAGGAGACAAATGCATCAGGATTTAATTCATCAAAATGAAATTATGTTTATCAATAACATCTTGAAGTTTGATTGATTATCACATTTAACTTGTTAAATTCAGAAAATCTCAATTTAACTGTTTAAGAAAAGTATTTGACTTTGAATCACAATTTGACAAACACATTTAATTTTGGCTTAAAAACGATTAAGTTTGATGAGATACTAAAAATATTAGGTATTTATGATTTTTAATCAGATATAAGTGAGTTTACGATTCTACATAGGTGATTACGATCCACTATTCAAGATCACGATCCAAACATTGGGTTTACGATCCGATTGCTTGTTCACGATCGGGTCAACACAGGTTGCATAGACCCAATCATAATCTACAAGGACCAATCGTAAACACTCTAAACAGCCCAAAGCCCGATCATAAACGGGATCGTAAACGATATAGGAATCGTCGGTCGTACACACCGATCAGAAACTTCGATCGTAATCACCAACAGTCATCTTCTCCAATAATCTAATCGTAAACATCGTGTCCGCCACTAACGAACCTGCAAAAACTCGCAAACATGTTAGAACACCTCAAACATGTAAAATGAACATCTATCACTACCTTTCAAGTGTTCCAATCACAAATCCGACTTCTAATCACGCAAAATCGACTCGAAATGAGCCAAAACAGAAGATGATCAAGAATTAGGGTTTAAATCACAAAATCTGTGAATAGAACGATGAAGTCTTGTGAACACAGCCGATTAACAAGGGGTTCTTGGTCGGAAATGTATTGCGAAATCGTCTGTGTGCTCGGATTAACCGGAGGGTGGTCGGATGTGGTCGGCAAAGGTTTTCCGGTGAAGGCAGCGGCGGTTAGGGTTTCTGTGCGATGGATCGTAAACGCGGAGGGGAGCAGGAATCGTGAATGGGAGGAGAGATCTGGTGAAGGGTTTTATATACCCCCAAAAAATTCATTTTGGCCCCTCCAACTTTCAAAAACTTTAAAAATACTCCCAAACCTCTAAAAATGATAATTCTCATAAAAAGTGTTAAATTTGAGAAAATTTGACAATTTACGAAGCTTCCCCTCAGACTCAAACCCCGAGTATCTGATCTTGATCATAAAATTTAAAAGAAATAAATTTTTGAACATTTTAAATACTTAAAACAAAAATAAAAATGCACAAAATTAAGATAATCTAAGAACGAGATAAAAACATACTTACCTTGAGATTGATGTTTTTCATGGATCAAACCTGACAAATCTTTGACTGAGGAACCCTTTTTAGCTTCGTTACTCGACGCTCTAGACGATTGTCCAAAATTTTTGAAAACACATAAACTCACATCCAGATAAAAATTTTTAAAGTGCTTAAATATGGTACATAATTACCGTCATGTTTAACAGTCCCCACACCCAATCGTTCATAGCAAAACCTACCCAACCTCAGAGTTTATTGAAGATTCACAAACCCCCAACTTGAGGAACCATGCAACACCACTATGACTACCACTTATTTTCTTAATTATCAGTTGGTGATCAGGTCGGCCGCATAAGCACGCAGAGAAGACCAAACACAATAATTTATTTATTTTTATCATCATCATTTTTTTTTCCTTTTTCTTTTCATTTTTCTTTTTCGTTTGATTGATTTTTTTATGGTGTTGTCATGACAGCATAAACATGGCGTGTGAGAGAGTGAATACTAGGTGAATACCACTCTCAACCCATTTTTGCTGGGACTCAGTCTTTTAAACTATGTAAACCAGGATGGAAAACTAAACATATATAGAAGTTAAGTTTACTGCACTTACATGGATGATCATAGTTTTTGATTTAGCTTACCGACACATCATCTTTGAGTCGTCTTTCACTTCAGCCTTACACGTGTCAGTCTCCGATCGTCTTGGAAATTTATATCACTTCCTACCAACTCAAGACAAACAAAAGACTTCATAAAAACCTCAAACAATTTTTTTTTAGATTTTCGGAGACATTGACATTTCTTCCCCTGTTTTTATGAGGCTTTTGAACCAAAAACACAATTTTTTTATTTTTTTTAAATAATTTTTTTTAATTAATTTTTTTTTAAAAATAACTTAAAAAACGAAAGCAAAACTATATACAAAAAGTTGTGATCAGATCATTCCTCGAAGGCAATCATCCTTAGGCCTTCAACACACATTTCAAAATTGGAACGAGGAAGGGGTTTTGGAAACAAGTCAGAAACATTTTGATCTGAACTCACCTTTTCCAACTGAATCAACTTCCTATCATAGCAATCACGTATAAAATGTACCTTGATGTCTATATGCTTTGTTTTGGAATGTTGAACAAGATTTTTTACAATTTGCAAAGCAGCAACATTATCACAGAAAATTGGAGTGTTTGTGAATTCCATACCGTAGTCAGTGAGCTGATTTTGGATCCACACTACCTGTGAGCATCCGGCTGATGCTGCCACATATTCAACTTCGACAGTTGATTTTGATACGGTATGCTGCTTCTTACTTTGCCAAGAGATGATTCTGTCTCCCAAGTACTGACATCCTCCAGTTGTTGATTTCCTGTCAAGATCACTACCACCATAGTCACTGTCAGTGAAAGCAAACAATTGGAAATCAGTATTCATTGGTG
>JBCNJP010014155.1:0-11344 GCA_039602395.1 Deinandra increscens subsp. villosa | reverse complement strand
GAAAGATCACAACCTGGGATCATATTAGTCATAACATGCTGAACTACATTTCAATTTCAATTATTGAAGCACATAAGCCATGCCGATTGCAGATATAATTTGTCCAATTTTAAACTCCGACACAATCATACTCATAACATCTGGATATGTTAAGGTATTGATTAAATTTGCATTGACCAGCGTACCCCACACTATCAGACATACTCAGATATGCTTTGCTTATCACATTTTGTAATTTCATTTGTGATTTGAATCACATAATGATTGTAACCATGATATAGTCAACTGTGTTCCATGCAAAAAGAAATAAGAACGTTAAATCGTCTACCTTAAGGTCGATCTTTCGATACGCAGATAAGGCCTCGGATTTAACAAAATAAGAAAATAAAACAAGTTGAAGTTGTATAACTCAACAACAATCAGGTCGGTACTCCCGTACACGCAGAGAAAGTCCGATGAGTTATACGAAACACCAAAGAAAATAAAGCAGAATGTCAAACGAACAACAATCAGGTCGGTCTTTCGACACGCAGAGAAAGTCCGATCGTTTGACAAAATAAAGAAAATCAAACAAGTTTAAATCTTTGCAAAATGAACACATGTATACACAATGACTTCTCATTTTATTATTTATATCTTTTTCTTGATATATCATGAGATATGCATCAAAATGTTGTCCACTAGGTCAAGCATCAGATTTAGCTGTATATCACATTTGTATACTTTCTGATTTGCCGAGCCTACCTTGCACATCGATCAAATGGTCTTATGGCTTTTTCATCTACTTTATCCATAAGTCAGACACTGTCGGCCAATGTACCATCATTTCCCAATCCTGTCGGATACAATTTCTCATTTTTCAATGTTTTTGGCTTTTTGCATTTTTCAATGTTTTTGTCTTTTTCAAATTTCTCCCCCTAAAAATGACAACTCTATTTATAGATTTTCATTTTTACGATTTGAAAAACAGTATTTTGCAAAAACAAACTCCCCCTCAGAATGAGACGAAGTGAAAAACAAGAAAAATTGATCAACCAACACGAATACTAATAGTTTAGCATGTGGAAAAACAAAAATGATTTTGAATTTCAATTTAATTAGAACAGATATTTCACAATCAGCAATATTTGCAATTACCGAAAGGTCCTCCTGAAACACCTGCTTGACACCAAATAAAACATTAGTCGCGTTGGGATCGACCCGAATCAACAGCGTCGGGTCGCCCGGTGTCTTCCACAAAGTCCTTGTTGGCCTTGGAAACAACTTTTGGTTTCCAAATTTGTAAAAGTTTTAATTTTTGATCAGAACCGGAATCAGATTCAACCGACGTACTTGATTTAGACCAAGACGATTTACGAGTTGACTTAAGCTTTGGGGACCATGGTTCATAAAAAATTTGACCTTTGTTATCCACATATTTTGCAGTTTTGTGGATATATGCAGTCGTAGGACAATCAGCAGCTAGATGTCCTGGTTGACGACATACATAACAAAGTCTTTCTCTAAAATTGTGTGAAAAATGTTTTGATTTTTGAGAATCAGATGAATGTTCAGAATGAAAATTATCAAAGAAACCATCAGAAGAATCATACCTAGGAGATGGACTTCTTGAAGATGAAGATCTTCCAGAATAATAAGAAAATTCCTTCTGAGATGGTGATTTCTTTGTAACTTTTGCTTTAGGAACTTTTTCAACCTTCACAGATTTCTTTGCTTGAACAGAGTCTTCCAACACGTTGTAACCTAAACCTTTGTGTTTAGATCCTTGAATCTTTGAAGAACTGGACGAAGAACCTGAAACTTCTCTTGACTTAGCGTCACTAGTGAATTTGGCTTTGATATCCTTCAGCTTGTTCTTTTCAATCAAAACTTTTTCTTCGTCGGTTGCAGATGAAGAACTGGAAGCAACCTTATCAAATATTTTCTCATTTTCCAGCAGTACAGACTTTGAAGTAAACTTTGGAGCTTCACCCAAAGGTTTCTCCTTCTTTTTAGACTTGGATTTATTCTTCTTGGGTGGAGTAGCAAACTTTGAATAGTCATGCAAGTCATTGTTTGGATCAATCTGAGCAGAAGTAACTTCAATCAAATCCACTGGTTGAGGTACCAAGTGAATATTTTCTTCCTTAGACTTCTCAGAACTCTGATCCTGCTTGTATAAGAAGTTAAGCAATGTCGGTGACAAATTGCAGTTCTTCACTTGCCTTTTCAACTCCAAAATCTCCAATTTTAAATCATTAATCTTCTGTTGACCTTCAAACACCTCTTGTTGTGACTTGATGAATTTTGCATTAAGATCATCATACTCATAAGTTTGTAACTTCCGGATCTCACATTCAGCATATAATTCTTCAAGCACATTTTCTCTTTTTTGCTTGTAAATTTCAACATCTTTAGTTAAAACTTCATTCTTGTCTCTGTAAAGAACATTTTCATCTTGAAGCATAGAGATCTTATTTTGAAGTTTCTCAACGGTAACAGCAGTTTTAGCAATAAGAGCAGTAGCCTCTTCATATTTTTGCTGAACCGGATAACTCTTCTCAAACAGATTCTCAAAATCTTGAGCTGCATCTAACGCTTCAGCTTTGGCTTTCTCACACTCTTCAGCCAATTGAGCCTTTTCCTTCAAAACATCTTCATGAATATGAACTAACGCATAATATTTCTTTTGAAAATCCTCCAACTCTTTCTTTAACACCACAATTTCTTCAGTTGAAAGTTGACAATCTTGTTCAAAACTTGCAATTTTCTTGAGCAACTTCTCACATTTATAACATTTAAATTCATCATCCTTTGAATTCTCAGAAGACTTAGGTAATTCTTCTTGAACCAATGATATACTTGAAGAAGTATCAGATTCTGTTAAAAAACTTTCATCATCAGCATGTTGAACAGTTAAAGCAATTGAGATCGGAGTATTATTCCTTTTAATTTCTGAATCTGCATTCCAGGCAAACCCATCTGGATGCATAAATGTATCAGTCCAATCATGGGCAAGAGTAGCAGATTTCTGTTCAACCTTTTCAGCTTTATCGGATGGATGAAAAACTAAATGTGCATGCTGACCAGTCTTCAATTTACTTTCTGCAGAACTCGGACATTCTCGAGCAAAGTGACCATAAACGGAACACTTATAACATTTCACCTTAGATTTGTCCAAACCAATCTTTCCTTCCTGATTTAGTCTCTTCTTACCAGTTCTATTGAAAAATTTCTTCGTTCTACGAACCAACATAGCATATTGCCAATTCAGATCCATTTCCTCCAAATGATCATAATCAATCTGATCGTAATCTTCATTTGCTAACTCAGCATTACTCACAGCACCAGTGATAACACCAAAGTATGAAGATACCAATGCAGACATCAACGCATTATAATCATCGACAGTTTGAACAGACAATGCACTTTGAGTCGAAGAACTAGGAATTGACACAGTACAACCAGCAGATGAATAACTTGGAGTGTCAGATTTACCTGCCAGAAATGCTGTAGGGGGTGCAGAACTAAGAATATTAGACTTTCCAGCATTCAAAGTTGAATCATTGTTGCCATAATACACTGCAGGATTCTGAATTTGCTCAGGAAGTGACTTGTTCACTTTTAACTCCATATCCCTAGCTTGGATTCTTTGAATCAGATCATTAAACGACAACCTTGGATAATCCTTATCATTTGTAATCATCATCACATAATTTTCCCACTTCTCTGGTAGAGCTTCCATAATCTTTTCTTTCCTATCTGCTTCATCTTTTGTAAGATTCACCAACTTCATTTCACTCATTAAATGTGCAAATCTTGCAATTAGATTTGGAATTGATTCATTTTGATAATGCTTGAAGCTATCAAATTCTTTCTTCAACACTTTTTGTCGACTTTTCTTATACTGGTCATTGCCTTCACATCTCTTTTCTAGAGCATCCCACAAGCTCTTTGCGGTATAGTTACTTGAAAATTGATGTAGTAAATCAGTAGGCAAAGCCATTGTTAAAGTGCCATAAGCCTTTTTCTCAGCTTGATATGCTTTCTTTTGTTCACCAGAAAGTTTCCTTTGAAGAATTGGTTCCCCATCCTCACCCTTAGGATATGTATACTGTTCAGAATACGATAACCACATATCGATATCATTTGCGGAAACAAACGCTTCAAATCGTGTCACCCAACTATGATAATCTTCCAATTTAAGTAATTTGGGAACTTTCTGACTTGTTCCAATTTCATTTTCATAGTTAATCATTGTTTGCATCGTTGCCTGAACTGAATTTTGAATAGCCGCGAACGCTTGAAAATCGGACATTTTCGAAAAACTGGTTACTGTTCACTCCGAACCTCGTCCGAACCTTCTCCGAGCTACCTCCGAACTTAATCCGATCTGAACAACGCCGAACTCTCTCCGAACTTGGCCTTCGGACGAACAAAAACCAAACAACTCCGAACTAGCTCCGAAAGATCACCGAACCCTCTCCGAACCTTGTCCGACCTCTCACCGAACTTAGAAAAGACCGAACTCCGTCCGAACCTCGAGTTCGGAGCGGTTACTCCGAAGTTGTCCGAACCTCAAACGAGACAGATTTCACTCGACCTCATTTTCTCGATTTTCAACGTTTTTGACTGGAATTTTTGACAGAAATTCAAGCATACTCGATAGAAACAATCTAGAAACAGATTTTTGATGAAAAGCACACTCGAGACGATCAAACAAACTCAAAAATGATTGACATTTTCGCAAAAACGTGAATTTGAACTCAAAACTCTGAGAAACACTGATTTCCGACTAGTAGAGCAAACATAATGCTTTGATACCACTTGAAAGTGCGTGAGCGTACGGATCTTCTACTTAGTCGAGATGAAATCAAAGTAAAATAAGATGAAACACAAAGAGTAAATACAAATGAGATTTGTATTAACCACTGAGACCACAGAGTACACAGAGTAAATGTATAACACGGAAGCTTAGACTATAATCACTACTGAATACAACACATGAGACACATATTTATAGTGCTGAAATACGACCGGCCGAACCTGAGGTTCGGCCACACGTTCGGCCATGTCCGAACTCCAGGTTCGGCCTGAGTTCGGACCTCAGCATTCTTGTGTGTATCCTTCTTGTATTCGATACTTCACATGACGATCAAGGACCATGTATCAACACCCCATAATCAACATACTAAGTCCAGCAATCAATCAACAAGAGAACTTGGAAGACATTGATCCTGGGGGCATGGTTTTGGCATCCAATATCCAGGATGTGTAGTGTCCTCAGAATGCACAGTGTCCCAAAACCTAGGATGCACAACGTCCTAAGTCCCGGGATATTTTGTCATCCTGGGCCAGACCTATCATAGAATACCTACAAAGCGGCTCCATCCCAAAAGAAGAAAAAGATACTAGAGCATTCAGAACCAGAATGGCCAGGTACGTTCTCATTAAAGGTGAATTATATAGAAAATCTGTGGCCGGAACATACCTGAGATGCTTAGAGGATAAAGAAGCTCAGGAAGTACTCAAAGATATCCATGAAGGCGACTGTGGAAACCACACAGGGGGGCAGGTCTCTAATGTCTAAAATCTTGAGAACAGGTTACTTCTGGCCATCCTTGAGAAAAAATGCCCAGGATTTTGCCCTTAAATGTGATGCTTGCCAGAGACACGCCAACATTCCCCATCAACTTGCTGAACCCTTGCATCCTATCCCTGCATCCTGGCCCTTTATGAATGGGGAATGGACATTCTGGGGAAGCTACCCAAGGCGCCAGGAGGCAAAGTCTTCATGATAGCTATGACTAATTACTTCTCGAAGTGGATAGAGGCCGAAGCATATGTGCAAATCAGGGAAAAGGAAGTTATCTCATTCATCAAGTTAAATATCATAACCAGATTCGGTATACCCTCTGAAATAGTGTGTGATAATGGGTCTCAATTCATTGGCAAGAGGACTACTGGATTCTGTGAAAGTTGGGGAATAAAGATGATAACTTCTACACCAGTGCATCCTCAAGCTAATGGCCAGACGGAGTCTAGTAACAAGATTATCATCAACGATTTGAAGAAAAGACTCAAAGAGATGAAAGGAAAATGGGCAGAGGAACTCCCATTAGCATTATGGGCTGATAGAACCACATCTAAGAATGCTACAGGCCAAACCCCCTTTTCCTTGGTTTTTGGTATGGAAGCAGTCATTCCAATGGAAATGGTTGTCCCAACATTCAGGGTCATCAGGCAGACCCAGGATGCGAATAATGAATCCCTAGCTGACGATCTTAACACCGTGGATAACTACGAGAACAAGTTGCTTGGAGAATGGCCGCGAATCAACAAATAATATCTAAGACCTACAACAAGCATGTGAGAATCAGAAGGTTCAGGGTAGGAGACTTGGTTTTAAGGAAGGCATTCCAAAACACGACGAATCCAGGGGATGGTAAGTTGGCCCCCAAATGGGAAGGCCCCTACTTAATCGACTCAGAGGCAGGCAAAGGGGAATATTGGATTGCCAACATGGATGGTGAGTTACTACCGAGACCGTGGAATGCAATCCATTTGAAAGCTTATTTCATGTAAGTATAGGACCCAGGATGCGGCACGTCAGGTATGTTTCCTAAATAATGAATTGATCGAGGTATTTCTCTTAAAGTTTTTATTATTATCAAATGCTTTTGCTATATTCTTACTTTACCTGTTTTTATTATTTCCCATGAAAATTACTAACTCCTTTGGTTTAGATGCATGAAGCCGGGGAATATTGGATTGCCAACATGGATGGTGAGTTACTACCGAGACCGTGGAATGCAATCCATTTGAAAGCTTATTTCATGTAAGTATAGGACCCAGGATGCGGCACGTCAGGTATGTTTCCTAAATAATGAATTGATCAAGGTATTTCTCTTAAAGTTTTTATTATTATCAAATGCTTTTGCTATATTCTTACTTTACCTGTTTTTATTATTTCCCATGAAAATTACTAACTCCTTTGGTTGAGATGCATGAAGCCGGGGATGTGTTTCTCCTAAGTTAGAGACTGGCCATCTCTCCTCCGTTCAAGGTATCTAGTATACCTTCTAAGGTTTGAGAGGATATCACCTCTCCTACGTTTGGGTAATCGCCTGTAGCGCACGACCCCCGCCTGTAGTGCACGTTAACCCACATATTGGACCCAGTATCATGGATCGACCTGTGTTAACAGCACGGGCAACAACCTTATGATTCATGGACATATGGGGGTTCTTTAAGGTTTTTGGTGTTTTCACACCAACATAAGACACACGAGGCAATACCCTAGTTCGTCGGTTCGGCTCGAGGTGGACCCTAGAATTCGACAGTACGACACTGGGCATGACTCCAGTTCGCCGGATCGGCACCGGGTTTAACCCCAGCATTTTTGGGCTTGACCCCAGGATTTTTGGACTTGACCCCAGGATTTTTAGGCTTGGCCCCAGGATTTTTGGGCTTGACCCCAGGATTTTTGGGTTTGATTCCAATTGTTAAAATTTGTTTCTAACCTATGCAGAGTCTACCTGAATGATCATACCCTAGGATGGCACGGCAGTGCCAAATCCTAGGATTTCGGTGTCAATTAAGCAACATTTTAGGTTGTCGTTGAGCAATCAAAAGTGGAATTGCACTAAGGACAGAAGAAATTATTTGCTTGCACAAGAAAGAGTTTAGCATTCAGGGACTGTCCCAGGATGTAGAAGGTATGGGTTAATTGCTTAACATTCTTATCGCACTTATGTGTTTGTTTGTGCAGAAAAGTTAAAGATATCACGCAAGCATGTAGTTCATAAGCAGATATATATATATAAAAAGAAACCACCCCTTGGTTAGAACAAAGTGCCCAACCACCTCAGGGTGGCTTCGAGTCAAAACCACAGGTGATGAACCCATGGGTGGAGCATTGTAACACCGGTAATCAAACCTCCGGCAACCAAACAAAAGACATTGTTTAAAAAACAGAAAAAGCTTCCCAATAAACGAATAAAGAGATAAAAGACCGTGGATTATTGAACAGTATCCACGGCTGCCGCATCATCGGCGCCTTCACCTCCTTCTTTCATGGCTTCATCATCAGCACCCTTCTCATTCCCAGCATCCTCGGCCATCGACTGTCCTTCTCCAGTCCGAGATCTGAATGCGCCAGCAAGTAGGGTCGTCTCAACACCGTGGGTCTCAGCAGTCTCGTACCCTTGGGGGACTGAACCGCCCAGGGCGCGTAACTGCTTGAGCCATAAAGGCACAGTCCAGTTGGCGCAGGTGTCACCCACATCCTTGGCTTCTTTGGCCATCTTCAGTTTGGTCTGCAACACCGAGATCATGGCCGAGTTCCTGGACGTCTCCACGTACTTCCTCAAGGTCTTCTCATGCTGTTCCCGAGTTTCCATTGCCTTCTTCTCGTTCTCGAGTAGCAGCTTATGAACCTTGTCATGCTGGGCCTTGGCCCTGGATGTTTCTTTTTTGGCCTGGGCGACCCTAGATTTCAAGGTGTCGGATTTAGCGGCGCGCCTCTCGGCGGCCTCAGCAGCTCGAGAAGACGGCAGTTGGCCTGCGAAAGGGTAAGTGCAGAATAGAAGTTAATACCATAACAGACTGTGAAATACAAGAAAAGTGGAAACAACCAGGGGTACCTGATGGGCGACAACCTTAGCATGTTGCACCAGTTCCTAGGGAGTCATCTCAGCCAGGGGGTGTTGGACAGTTGCGGTGCTGGATCCTCGGGTCTTCCTCTTCATACCTGTTGCCCTGGATGTGGTAGCCTTGGATGCTGGAGTGGGCTCGGCCTTGACAGTGCTCAGTATTACAAGGTCCTGGTCGTCGGCCAGCTTAGAGGAGAGGGCGGCTTCGAGGTCATCAATGTCGTAAGCGGGGGCAGCTGCAAAAAGAAACATGACTCTGGATTTCAGCAAATGAGGTACGCAAAAGTTAAAAGAATGCAGAGAAACTTACAACTAGAGATACTGACAGAAGGCTGGGAAAGGGCTAGATGCTCAAATGCTTTGAATGCGCGCTCAAACTCTGGAATACCAGGAATTTCTGCAAATTTCTCTCAGTCTCTTCTTCCTCAGGACCGATTTCTCTCAAACTCTTGACTGCAAAGAACGACATTCAAGTTCAGATTGTATAATATTAAATAAAATCCTAACATCTAGTGCAGGTATGCCTACCCTCTACAATCCAGGTTTTTGGAAGCTGGAAACCACCGGGGATGCTGGAACGCTTGACAAAAAAGAATTTACCCTTCCATTAACCGTGTTGGGTAGCGTTAGGAACGAGTTGCATGTCTTTAGAAAGGGTTTTGAACAAGAAACGACTGGAACCATGCGATTTTAGCTCATAGGCCATGGCTATCTCCGGCAGGCCGACCAAGTGTTCGAAGGAATTGTTCAGGCGATCTAGGGTACCCAGGATGTGCTAAACAACAGGTACGGTCTGGGTATAAGAAAGGCATGTGGCCTTAAAGAACTCGGCGACGAGACCAGAAAAAGGAAAGGAGAAACCCATGCTAAAGGGGGTGAACGGAAAGCAGACCCAGGTCGGAGAAACAAAGTCTGATCTCAACCTAGGGTCGAAAGCCCTAATGACTGTAGAGGGAGGTAGAAGACCGGAGTTCTTCACCAATGCGATTTCGTCATTAGTGAAGGTGCATCTTTCTTGCTCGGGATGGAGGAGGAACTTTTGATCAAGAAAGTCCTCCACCCCGGCGAGAGAAGGTGCATCTTTCTTGTCATGGTTCAAAAAAGGAAAAAAAGATCAGAGAGGAGAAGATTACCTGGCCGGAATGGCTAAAACAGGCGATCGGAGCTCACAATTCTCGACTTGGGTGAGGTAAAACACTCGAGTAATCGGGTATTTATGGGCGATAGAAGTTACAGAGGTGAGAAGACATCAAGGGATCAGACTGAAACGGAAAAAGCAAATTAAGCGGATAAGATTAAACCGAAGATGATGACTCATCTCGATTCAAAAAATTCACAGCTGTAAATCTTATCTACAAGCTGTGAATTTCAGGGGCAATTGTTATACCCTGAATTTTCGCTCAAACTCTTACTAATGATCTCCGACAGGTTAAGACCCTTGGATGTCAAACATACAGGGAACATGTTCTCGATAACTTAACCCAGGATGTCTGCTTATGATTTATTTAATTGTTATCCCAGGATGTAATACACTCTAGATTTGTTTATCTATTTAATTTTAGCATGTATGGGTACCCTGCAAGCTAGGAAAACTTTACTAATCTTGCTCTTTGATTCCGTGTGTCTAAGCCAGGAACAAAAGGGAAGATAACGGTCATATAGACCTGGTCAAGGTCAAAAGCACGTGTGGAAAAGAAGACCCGCCGTTAAACTCGGTCAAATAAAGGCCGAAGGTGGTTGAAAGAAGATCCCAGGAATCTCGGGATGTTAGTTAGGCTTATCTATGTATTTAAACGCGGCATAGGTTTCATTTTTCACTCTCTCGATCACCTGTATTCACACTACCACATAGCAAACAAGCCGCAATCAATTGTACTCGGAAATTTTACTTAGCAATAAATAGGCAACGTGTGTTATCGTTTCCGAAGGGGTTTTTTATGCCGGCAATCCTTGAAGACATTCAAGGATTAAGGGTTTTTCCCCCTTTCAAATCTTGTTGTTCCTAGTTTCATCCAGGGAAGTGTTCACTTGTGTTTCCATTCATATAAACTAAGCCTTGAATTTCAACAAATTAATCTGACTTTTAGTATCCTACATCCACGGCACCATACCTCACAAACGAATTTGGTTACTTAATTTAGCTTCATAACATTTGACCAAAACAGCTTCCTTTTACCAATATCAACCCTCCTCTTGACCCAACTTCATCATAAAAAGGGTTTTTCTGTACATCTCAAATGTAAATAATGGTTTACATGAGTTTATAGTATAACATTGTATCAAAAGAAAGAACTTTTCTATGGGAGTAGGTTGTAATTGCTTTAAGAAGCTTGTGAATTGTTTGCTTGTTGTCTTGCTTTCTTTGGTGAAGTCCGCTTGCTATTTATAGGAAGTAGTGGCAAGTTGCAAGCGAATAGTGTGGTTGAGGACGGTTGAATTTGGAGTGTGTCAGAGTATATAGAGATAAATTGAGGTAAATTGGAATTCAATTTATCTCTTTGCAACTCTCTTCAACTACTTTCGTGTTTAATGCCAAGTTGGTATTCACTTTTACTTGTTCTTCACACAAAGACAGAATTGTTCTGCTCATAAACTTCATCTTCTGACAGTCCAGAACTCCTTCAGGACTCTTCTTTGAAGACTAGTAATGCTTCGCATTAGAAGCCTTCTACAGAAATTACGAACTTTCTGTCCGAGAATCTGGTCTGTAC
>JBCNJP010014154.1:0-11344 GCA_039602395.1 Deinandra increscens subsp. villosa | reverse complement strand
AGTTTTAAATTTTCCGCTGCTTATCTCTGTTGTGCCACGTGTTCATGAGTAAATCCGATGAGTGACCCCTCCTAGTGCCAAGTCTGGGAGTGGGCGTCACACGTTGCTAGGCTAAGTTCAACCAAACATACCTGACATCCACCTTCAAACAAGTGAGTCTTCATGGCCCCTTTTTCATTTCTGTTTTCTAACTTGGGGGAGAATTCAATGAATGCTTTTCAACTTCAAACTGTCTGATATTATGATAACTGTACGACGTAATCATTGCATGTTCTTTTCATTTCCCCAAATCTGTGTATTCATGTTGATTCATGTTATATGCCTAAGTCCCACTATTAATTGGATTCAATTAGTTCATTCGAAACGATAGCTTGTGAATAGATCTATTTGGGTTGACGACCCTACTCTGACTTGGTCGCTCCAGTCATGACTCCATGGTTATAGTCAAGGGGTACATTTGTTATTCTTGTCATTCGGTGTTCTTGGGGAAGAACATCAGGAGTGGGTAAACAGTTAGTTTTGAATTCAAGGTTCAGGTTTGATCTTTACAACAACAGTGTCAACAAAATAATCTCAAGACAAGCCAAACATTTTCAAACATGTTTTCAAACAGTTCAGTGTCATTAAACCTGTGAAACTCACCAACAATTCTGTTGACTCTTTTTATTCTTGAATTCTCAGGTGATTAAAGACTGCAACTCCATGTTTTTCTGTTCTGATCCTGCTTCTCATATCATGGTCTGCCTGCTGTGTGTTCATGCATTGCATTTTGGAGATTTAGACGCATTACGCCTTAGAGTAGTTATGTTTGTAAATCTCATGACTTCGTCTTTTGGAAAACTTATCATGTAACCACTACTTATTTCCGCTGCCACGTTTTAGATGTTTAATTTAAATGTTTGAAACTTACATTTTCAGAAGACAAATGGTTTAATTAAATGTTCATTAGACGTCATCATTCATAACCATGACCATGATGCCAAATCAGTCACATGCCCACATTCAGTCATTTTCTCGGGGTGTGACAGTTTGGTATCGAGAGACTCATAGAGCGTCAACGGATTGATATCTGGTTCTTACCAATACTATACTGCATACGATGGGTGCACTGCGCTGGTGTGTAGCTTGGTCACTTGGTATCTACCATTTTAAAACTTGATCACATTTTTATAGACTACATCTGACACATCAGTAGACTATTCACAGAACTTATATCTATATATATAGGGAGTCTGTTAAGAGTTTAAGGGTCTTCGAGTGCACTATATTGTTGTGCTGTCGGTTTTGGGACACAAGAAGGTATCTCATCAGGGTGATCCATTTTCTATAATCTAATCATCGATTCAAAGTATTTCATCGCGTGATCTTTATCTTCTAGTTGTCCAATCATCTTCTTCATCATCGTTGATTCATTCCAGCTGAGTTATAGTTGGTTGTGGATCAAGTGTGCTTCAGTTTGATTGCTATTATTGGATCAAACGGACCTACAGTTGACTACCTTGAGGCATATATTTAAACTTCACAGCTGTTAGGAAGGAGACACGAGTTTCATATCACCAGAAGTTCTAATGTAGTTATTTAGGGTGATATGTCGTATATGTTTGTAACCTGAAAGGGGTACGGGGGCATGCGCCCGCTCTTTCTGGAATGAGATTGACCTTAGGCAGGACCTCCGATTCTTGACGGAGCACATGTATTTTAAAACTGATATTAATGAGTCACTAGCTGGGCTCACCAACTTTGGTTGTTGACGTATTTTAGCTCATAATGCAAATAAATAGCAGGGTATGCCCGAAGGTGGCAACACAAGGAAGGTAAGCAGATTTAGTTAACCCGAGTAAGATACTGGGCTAACATTTTAGGAGACATAGATTGTTGTGATAGTCGTCTGGGACCTATTTTGGATATTTGTGATAGTCGTGTGTACTTATTTAGATATTTACCATTAGGGTTATTTACAATATCCCAGTTGGATTGCATGTCTTGTTATTATGTGTATGGGTTATCTGTTTGCTTCCACGTGATCTGATACAAATGGTCGGTCTCACACTCTCCCTCCCTGCTTCTGGCAGGGGGCGACGGAGTAAGGTGTATGACACCGCAACATTCATATTCCTAGTCCGATGAATCATCACTCTAAAACTTCCAACTGCCTCTAAGCTCCGTCCTTCCCCCACTAACGACCTGTGTAGGCAGTGTGCTAGGAATAGTGACTAGTTTTTTTGAAACTATACTAAACTATATATGTGTCTTCTCTTGCCATACTGGCTGTGGTGGTCATTCATCACACCATGTTGTCCCCCCTTGACCTAATCTCCTAAACACATAATTTTTTCCCCCCTTAATGTGGTTTCCTTCCTTTGAAAACCTAGAGATATATTGTCTCACTTTTGACTCATCCATCGTAATCCTCCTCAGCCTCTGTAGCAAAGCTTCGACATCATGAACTCCCTTGACTATAATAAACCCAAAAGCTCTTTTCCTCTAATCCAGTCTTGTAGGAACAGATGCATCGACTAACTTTCCTTCATTCAGAAAACATCTCAACAGGTAATCGTTCGAGCACCCATGTGGTATGTTGGCGATGTAGAAAGTGATGACCTCCTACTAGTTGCTCATTTTGCTTCCATGGCGTTGTTCTACCGTCCATCCAGCTTCTGTCCTTGCTGCGCTCGGTCTCTCTCTCTCTCATATTTGAATAACCGATGAATAGTATAGTTTAAGGTTTTTTTCGTTTTTGTCACATTTTCTTCTATTTATTCTTTTGGTTACATTACTTTATCTTTTTACTTTTATTTTATCTTTTTACTTTTATGTGTTTTCATTTTGACCATATTATTTTTCTTTATTTTATTTTTGCCACTTTACTTTTGGGTTTTTTTTTCTTTCTACCACATAACTTTTTTTATTTTAGTATTTGCCCCACTACGTTTTCCTTTTACTTTTAATTTCTTTTCATTTTGACCATGTTATTTTTTTCTTTTAGTTATATATGTTTTTTTTTTTTGCCACGTTACTTTTTTTTTTGATATTGTTTCGCCGTCAACATTACGATATAGTTTCATATCAAATCATGTGAAGTTTTTTTAATGAGTATTTTTCTAAACTAGTTTAACCTAAATTAGAAAAAAAAAAACAAACAAACCATATTTATGTCAATTTATAATTCCTTTCACAATAGAAGCGTTACAAGATGAGTCTCTCTATCCTTACCTTAACCAATGTTTTGTTTTAGTGTTGCTTACTACAAATGATAGTTCTGTCTGTTTATCTTTAACTTAACCGATGTTTTAGTGCCGGTTTAGTGGAAATAACGAAAGTGTAACAGTATATATATATAAAGGACGATATGTATTAGTTTTAATCTGATAGAGAAAAAATGTAAATAAATACAATCTAAAGGACGAAAAATGAATTTAGTGTAATATTGATCTTTATGAACGTACTTTGACTAAATAATGAACCGGATAAGGTTTGACTAAATATATATCCAACGTTATTCTTATCCCTCCACATTGGATGAGTCGAAATGACCTGGCATCCAAAAGTGCTTCTTCATGATACACCATTTATAACAAGGGAGTATATGTATATGTATATTTTGTTCAAATTTTATTTTTGAAAATATATATGAAAGGATTTTGGGAATCAATCGCTTGCCCCATTTTCATTGATAAAATCATTATATATTACATGATATTTACCTAAACACTATAATACACATTTTCTAACAGGACAAGTGGACAATTCCGTTTTAATATAGAACAGTTTGCATTAATTTTTAATAGAGTAATTCAGTTTAGCTGGTTAGGTCCGTATTTACCCGGGTTCGAGTTGTAATTTAATTTTTATTTATGTTAAATAATTAGTTCTTACTCAGCTGCGTGTTGTAGTGGTAATACTCTAAGTAAACAGTAAATTGAGTAAATATATTTTGACACGTAACTAAATATGTACTGCAACATCTAAATGTAACCCTAGACCCTAAAACGTTAGCTCTAATACTTGACACTTAACACTTCATTCAAAACCCTAAAGTCTAGACAATGTAAAAATAACAATAACAGCTATGTAAACTAACTTATCAAATGATTATAATGAGGATGCTATCAAGTGTAATTGACCAAGGGTCGCTATAAAGACAACTCAAATATAAGAAAATCATCATATATATAGGGATCGAATCATCTTAACTTCATCAACTCTATGAAATGATTGCTTTTGCTAAACAGCCTTATGGACATAGAATCGCTAGAGACTGAATTTTCAGTTACAACCACAACCACAACAAAGTATCCATTAATTCAATGACTTAGTTATAAGACACCAAATACATGATCTAAGACCTAGGACCATAGACCAATTCTATTCGGAATGACCATGATGGACTAACAATTATGACCATATCACATACCATCACATGCGCAATAAATCTAGACACTTCACTAATCCTTTGACCCAAGACATGGAAGCTAAGATTCATGAATAAATATAAGGACACACTTCAATCGAAATGGACTATTAAATGAACAACATCACCAATTCCTATCTATGCTCGCTAGAATTCCTAAATACATATTATTATCATTAGATAACAAGTAAGAAATAGCAATACATCGGATGAATAGGTAAATTCAAGTCTATACACCAAACCAATGACTACTAAGACTGGATCTAACATGCAAACTGTTTTGGTCAAAAATTCACTTAGAAATCCTGTATTCCAAACTTAGATTGTGAGGTAGAGTGCTTAACGATCAAATGAGCAAGTAATCCAAGCTAGGATGATGACACAAGGATTTAGCGAGGAAAACTCCAGAATCCTTCGAGTTGCCTCTAGGAATCCTGGATAAAAACCTCGGGTGCCGGCCGGAAAACCGCCACCAAGTCAATATTATTAATGATCGAGCAATTCGTTACAACGGTTGGAGGTTTGATCGATCAAAGCTAAGTGTTACAATGATTTGTATTCGTAAACAAGCTAGTGTGAATGTGTTGTCCGTGTTCCTATTGATCGAGTCCTCGTTTATATAACAAATAACAACTAACTAACTATCCGGGATTCCCGGGATCCTCTTTCTCCACTTCTCTTGACCGTTGAGGGAGATGCGACCCACTTCTCCACGTGCCAGTTAGTTTTAGACCGAGTCTTCAGGAGTTGGTTAGGTCCCATAACGTTCCTGAAAACAAATAAAGCACATGGCAAAAATAAGGGTTAGTCGATAATAAAATTTCAGGATACCTGACTGGACGGGATTCCCAAATCGTAGTGAGATTCCTAGTATTGCGCAGCTTCTCTGTAAGCATCCTGAAATCGACCCCTAACAATTGCCCCCGAATCTCGGCTGCTTGTGGATAAGATTTACAGCTGGCGAGATTCACTCAACTTGAGAAACTTACGGCGTTATCACGGTAAATTCGGTTGGATGGGACGTTTTTTTCGGCGTCCGATTGATGGGATAGCCATCATCACTTCTTCTTTAAATACAAGATTCCGAGATCATAATCTCACCATCTTCTCCAAAAACCCTTTCGAGCTTCTTCACCGTCGCAGGTCAGTTCTTCTTCTTCTCCTCCGGCACCTTTTCTTTTTCGTTTATTCCGACCATGGCGAAGAAGAATACTCGTTCCGCCACTCCTTCTTCCTCGTTAGGCATTGAGGATTTCGTTGACCAGGGGATTCTCCCCTCCAATGAAGAAGAAACCTGCAATTTTTCCGACAACGACATCCGTCAGTTGAAGGAATCCGGTCTTTTTCCGGCGTCGGCCATCATTCGGCGTTTCGACTCCCGATTGAAGTCCGACTGCATGTCCAACACCTGGGTCTGTTTTCTCTATTACCCTTTCTTGCTCGGGATGTCCTACCCCTTTCCGGCCATCGTAAACGAGTTCTTCAAAATCACCGGCCTCTGTTATTCCCAAACAATGCCGATGGTGTGGAGGATTCTGTTTTCGCTCGATAACCTGAACAATTCCCGGAAGCTTGAGATGGGGATTCCTGAAGTTTGTGCTGCTTACAACCTGAGAACCCACGGGTTCAGTCGTTTTGTTCTTCAAGCCCGTTCTTCTTACTCCCAACTGATTCCTCGCGCGTCACACAATGACCACGATTGGAAAAGGAAATTCTTTTTTGTGAAGCGTGAATCCATTGTTGGGGGTGATTCATTGCCGATGAAATGGGTTTTGAAGGGTAGGAAACTGAATTAGGTTTTATATTTGGTGTTTCTCTGAATTTCGCTAATGATATTTTGTTGTTTCTCGCAGCTCCCAAGTTCTCTGACCTTGTTGAAGTAACCGAAGAAGCTGTGGAGAAAACCGCTACCTTCCTGGAAATCCCACCTATTGACAGGACCTTCGCCATCGAGAGTGCTAACAGCGAACAAAGTTTCTCAATCGATCATTCAGAAGCCGTCATGTCTGGTAAGTTGTTGAGCTTCTCGAACATGTGTTTTGAATTAGGCTTCCCAATCCTGACTGCTTTCTTTATTTCAAACTAACAGCTCCCAAGCCTGCAACCGGATTCTCCCTGGACGACCTGACTTCCTACCTGGAGATGAAGGAAGAGAAGCCTGAGCCCCTGACCAGCATCCGTCCTCCCACAACCAGGGCTAAAGCGGCTTCCTCCAGCAAGAAGAGGAAAGGTTCTGAGGGCACTGTGTTCCTGGAGAGCTTTGATGGTTTGAGCCCCGCGGAGACTGGCAACAAGCTTCTAAGCCTGCACACAACGACAAAACTGGTAAGTGTAAACATAGGATTCCCATACCTTAGCGGCATCCGGCAAATGGCTGAGATTCCTAATTGCCCCCATTGTCTCTCTTTTGCAGGGCATCGAGCAGCTTAGCACTGCATGCATTGAGGCTGAGACCAAGCTGGCCATGGTCCAGAAGAAGCTTGATGAGGCAAACAACACCATCATGATCCAGGGCGAGTTAGCTGAATGCAAAACCCGGGACTATGAGCATAAGCTGAAAGAGCAGGAGCTGAAGTTCCAAGTCGCTGCACAGGTGGAGGATGCTGTCTCCAAGCAATCAGCTGCTCGCAGCGTGCTCCAGGCAATGCTGAGGATGGCAGCGGAAGCTCAGGCTGATGGGTTTACTTGCTCGAAATGGACTGTGGATGCTGTTGAGGGTGTATTTTCAGGATGCTCACAGGAAGCTCAGACAGCTCAGGAACCCTATTGTCATCTGGGAATCTCGTACATTCAGGTATCCTGATCATATTATTTTAACTAACCTTCATATTTGCCACATGTCTATTTGACCAGGTATCACCGGAGTCATCAACAACCTCCGAAACTTACGCTCCAGCTGAAGAAGATCGTGGACCAAGTGAACGGAGAGGCCTCTAACGGTCGAATTAGTTGGACGATAGGATCCCGGGAATCCCGGAAAGTTAGTTATTATTGTATTTGTTATATAAATCGAGGATTCGATCAGTAGGAACACACGACTACACTCGCACACTAGCTTACTTATACGAATCATTGTATCACATAGTTCTGATCGATCAAACCTCCAACCCGTTGTAACGAATTGCTTGGTCATTAATAATATTGACTTGGTGGCGGTTTTCCAGCCGGCACCCGAGGTTTTTATCCAGGATTCCTAGAGGCAACTCGAAGGATTCTGGAGTTTTCCTCGCTAAAATCCTTGTGTTATTATCTTAGCTTGGATTGTTTACTCGTTTGAACGTTAAGCACTCTACCTCACAATCTAAGTTTGGAATACAGGATTCCTAAGGGAATTTTTGACCAAAACAGTTTGGCGCCCACCGTGGGGCAAGTGGTGCTTAATCTTACCGAAATCCCATATCTCATTCATTTCGCTTGATCTCCAATCCCAAAGATGTCAAACCCACAGAAATCTGTTTCGGCCTCCACATCGTCCTCCATTCCTCCTCTTCCTTCCGCTCCAGGAAGCCAGAAGAAGACTATGGACCGCCAGAAGAAAGTGGACGAGCAGCCGAGAAAAACTGACTATCCTGTCTTCACAGGATCCCAGGTTCAATCTGTTGATCCCATTATTACTAACAATGATTTGTTTGCTTTGATTAGGCAGGTGAAAAATCAAATGGATCAGCAAGAAAAGACTAATCAAACGGTGATGAAGGAAATTGAAGAGCTTAAGAAGTCCAAGAAACCTGTGGAGGAGCAAACACTACTACAAAAATGGCCTTTCTTGACGCTTTTTGCGCGTCAAGAAAGGGCCCAGATGACGCGCAAAAAAGCGTCAAGGAAGGTAGGGTCAAGAATCCTCTTGACGCGCAAAATGCGCGTCATCTGCTTCTTGACGCGCGAACAATGACGCGCATTTTATGACGCGCAAAGCGTGTCATAAAAAGCGTGTCAAGGAAGCCCCCGTCATAAATATGCTTATGACACGCATAAATGCGCGTCATGAATTTTTTAAAAAAATTAAAAAAAAATAAATTTATGTAGATTCACTAATTTCCATATTAATGACAATTGACCTCATAATCAAAATAAAATACACTTCTAGCATATAATACATTTTATATAGAAAGCAAACATTACAAAGTTAGCATTAGTTTACATTGCACTACTACATGTAACCTTAGTTTCTTCCATCTCAATACTTGCATTACCTTCACCAAAACAAGAAATAAGAAAACGAAACCATCAAAGGCATATCAAAAACTCCACAATACATCCATATATGAAGCCACACTGAATTCAACACACAAACCATTACCTTCTGCTTTGCCTTGCCATACATTCATATATATAGCCACACTGAATTTAGCACACAAACCATTACCTTATCCTTTGCCTTGCCATAGCCTTGTCCTATAAGACTAAATAAAAATTTGAGATTAAAAAGACAGAAGCCCGGCTCACCACGAATATATATCACCATTGATAAATGATAAATGTAATAATTTGAGATTAAACAAGTGTTGATAAATGAAATATATACCTATCATCCTCATCATCATAATCATCCATGTTTAGTTCATCTAGACCATATGCAATGTCAGGGAAGTTGGATCCACCAGCTTTCTTAGCAAGTGTATTAGCTGCACCCAATGCTTGCTCGATTTCATCAGACTGTTTAGATGCATCAATACTCATATCTTCATTAATTTCCTCACTTTCAACATCTCCACTGCAAGCATCAAATACAAGTAAACCCACATGTCAAATATTCCTTAAAAACTATCAATTAGCATTAAACTACAACCAAACTGTGAACCCCAGACCGAACTGCAAAAGTTTGAGAATAAAATCATAAAAGGTAAACAATCATGGAGATACTAACAGCAAAAAGAAAAAAAACCTCAATCAGTAACTTCCATAATACAATGCCCACTTGCAACAAGTAATAGTCAATACCTTAGCAGATGATACTGCCTCTCCAAATGATCCTTTAAACCCTTGCTTCTTAATCAGTCCAGAACCTTTAAAATCACAAAAATGGTTAATGTCAGAACATGTATTCTAAAAGCATAATAAGCAAGTTAGACAAAGTAAGAAGACAAAAAGAAATGGTTAACTTAACCATTATCCCAGTTAAGAGTTTAAGACAAATTCTGGTACATTAGGACTACTTCAAGGTGTCTCTTTGTGGTGTTTGGGATTCTAAGCTTTTGTTTTGGTTAAATTGGTTATCTTGGGGGTCTGTTGTTTTTTATATACAATATATACAGCACTGGGTGGGCCCTGGTAGGAGACATAGGCAGTGAATTGGTTTATTTCAGGATTATGAGGCAGCTGATTTCATTCGATGGGGGGATATCCTGAAAATGCAAACAGATAAGTTTATACCTCAATATTTGGTTGTCGAATATCTGATCCATAGAACATACATAACTTGAACTTCTGGAGCCTGCAGGGTTTGTCACTTTTTGTTCGAACAGGGACTGCAAAACAACAAGAATAGACCAACATGTAGTAACTGCAAGACCAAAAAATAATTTGTGAAGTTGCTGACCTTGTGAAGCTGCTGACTTACTTAGTGCAGCTTTGCAATCTCTTAACCTGAAGAAGAAAAACTAAGAGATAAAGAGACCTGCACATCAAAATTGACGCATGCCAAGCTTCCTCTTGGCAGCTTCAAGAACAGCAGCAGATGCCTTTGCTTTTATACCCATTAAAGAACAACCAGAATTAAGAGATTCTGAAGAGCAAACAACAGTAAAAAGGCTAAAACAGAACAGAAGGGACTGTTTCTATCCTATATAAAGCATGTATATTATAAATAAAGGTAAAGACTAACTAACCAGAATCAAAAAATGAATCACATTGTTAAAAAACCACTGTCGAGTAAGAAACCTGATTAAGAAACCTGTTAACCAATTGTTCCAACAGACAAAAACAAATTCAGAGCAAGAAAATCAACAAAAAAGAAGAACCCATTTTAGTACCTTATGGTATGTGTTTTGTTTCGTCGATATGATATCACCTTTAACTAATTCTGAAGTCATTACACTAACAGTTCCTTGGCATATAAAGCACGTTTAACTAAAGCACTTTTAATAAATGGCCTTTTCTGTTACTGTAAGCATTTTTAACTAAAGCACTTTTAATGAAAGGCAGCATGACTCACAAGACCTCCACTAAATAATATGTGCAAATGATCTTGATCTCTTTAAGTGGACTCATATGAGCATTTCTCAATCCAAAATATTCAGGAAGAGAGGTGACAAATACATAGAAGTCAGAAAACAAAGGATATTTTCCTAATAAAACCATATCAAAAGAAAATAAACTAAGATAAATTGATCCATCAGCATATGCAGTCAAAAGAAATGGTAACACGACCATATAAACCAAGTAAGTGTGGTGATTTTAAAGGGTACTTTTTCCCTCCATAAATTGACATGGTAGTCAATATATATAAAGCTACAAGCTCAGATGCATGCATTAGAAGATCAATGCAGCTTTTGAAAATTGCGAATTTAATCTTAAAAAAATTATCATGTATCAATATTCAAATTCTAGCACATGATGTGTTAAGAAAACATATGAAATCATCAATCTTTTCAGAATATAGGGACAATACATAGATGGAGTAACAAAGCACCTGTATGAACGAAAGAAAAGTGATGTGAAGAAACCACGATCTATTGATGACTGGTTCATAATAACTGAATCTTCTTGGTTGTATCCAAAATAACAAGAAATCGCCACAATTGCATTCCAAAATAAAAAGATACTCAGGAACAGCTTGTCACAAATAGGGCATGCCGCAAGCTCATCTCTCAAAACTTGCACCACTTGGCTACCCGACATCTTATAGGCTGATTCCGGGAGTGCACCAGTTTGGCTGATCCGGGACTGCATATTTTCATCAACATAGATAAGATCTGAATACCACATCGGATA
>JBCNJP010014153.1:0-11347 GCA_039602395.1 Deinandra increscens subsp. villosa | reverse complement strand
AGTGATATATAGATAATAAATAGTCAAATTCAAGACTTTAATAAAAAATAAAGGTTCACATGACTCTAATAAAAATAGTAAATGTAGTAACACTAAAATAATTAATCAGATAGATCGACAAAATCACGTCCAGAGGGCAAAATTGGGTAAATATTTGACATTTTTGTAATGACGACAACACCAAGTGAGTATGCCAACTTTCGTACGGCTAGAGTCGTGAGTTTCGAACCCATTTAAAAAAAACTACTCACACGTTGAGCACTTGAGCTTAAGCTTCAGGCTTGCAAGGCTACATGAGATCTATAAGTAAAATTCAAGTACGTGCTCCTTTTTAAGACAAGCTTATTTTTAGGTCCGTTATTGGGTTTGGGGCTTGTTTTAGCTTGACTCCACTCAAGATTTTAGCAAGTCGGTCTCGAGCTCAGGAGTATTTTGGTTTGTTTAAGTTTTTTAAGAAAACTATTTCTTTAAGTATTGAAAATGTTTTATAAATAGATCTTTTTTTTTTAGTTTCCAAAAATATATTTTAGAAGAAATTTGAAAACGAATTTAAACAGTATAAAAAGTTATAGAAAATTGACGGATCTTAAAAAAGTTATAAAAATTGACAATTAAAAGAACTTTGAAAACGAAGACTTGGATGGCAAAAAAAAAAGAGAGATAAAATCCAAAACAATAATAATATTTACAGTGGTTGCTAATTTAAATATAGTTTCAAAGTAGAAAACTAATTCTTAAGTTTTTCTAAAAACATTTTTTAAATAACAATTTTCTTATTAATAAGAATAAGAATAAGAGTGAAAAAAAACTATTAAAAAGTACCCATTTTGATAAATCATTTTCAAACACCCATTTTAATAAATAAAATTTTAAGGTACACCTTTTTTTATATAAACTCTAATTTTAATAAATTATGTTGACTATAATTATATTATGATTCATGGATTTATCTTTTCGAGAATGCATGTTTTTTAGTAGTGTATTTAAAAGTTGGATTTAAGAGGAGATTTATGTGGATTCCAAGAAAAAATGGTACATTATCTTGATATATTTAACAACTCCCATATTATTATGTGTATAAGAATGCATTGCATGAAAGGAAAGTCAACATCTCATGTGAAGAACTAAAAATAAAGAGGGATAGGTACGGAACATCCCTAGCTGGACCACTATCGCACGATGTTTGAGTTTCTTGCAGGAGCAGTCTAACTTTAATCGAGGTTGTCAGTAGCTTTCTTATGGCTAACATTTGCCTATATCACTAATTCATGTGTATTGTATTGTGTTATAACAAACACACATTGTAGTTTCCTCTTTTGAGCCTTCCAAAAGCTTTGGCCGGACGGCCATAACCCCCAAGCGGGTTCATCGAATCTTCCTTATCGGATAAAAGTTAGCTACCAAAGGTCCAACATCAATGACCACTGAACTTGCCGGGCATTTATTTTGCTCCAGCGATTCCCAGCCGGACCACCTCCCGGAAGCCAACACGGATCCTTTCCGACGGATACACATTAATGGGTCATCAAGATTTGGGTTTAGTTGGTTATTTTAAGCATGTTTTAAGTAAAAGAAAGTAGTTAGAGATTGACCGAGTTTTTGGTGAAAGTGTATGTTAGATGTGCACGTTGGGTAAGAGAGGTCGTCAAATTGTTTATCATTTCTTTAGGGTAGAATAGGGTAGAACTAGTTTGATTTGTTTCACGTTTGCTTTAATGTAGGCTACTTAAAGCCATTTTGACTAGTTGAATAAATGCGTGCAAGTTTTCTTTTTAGTGCAAAATTCGTACATCTTCTTGCATATATTTGAGATTTCTTTTCTCCATCTTCACATACATAAACGTGAGTGTATATTGTGTGTGTTTTTGAGGGGTCTGAACCAACATTGTGCGGATCAAGGCCGTGAAGCAAGGCCTCAATCTGTGTTTTCCATCCGAAAAAGTTAGCACCGGTGATTTTGAGGGTAGCGGGGAAGGTGACAATAGTTAGGTCTTTCATTGAGTGATTAACAGTGAGGGATGAATCAGTAGTCATGGTGAGGGAAGATGCTGGAAAATAGTAGAGGCAAATGGGGAGGATGCGAGAGCAATAGGCCGATTGGAAGTTTGCAGGTGGGTCGAAGAAAAAATACAATTTTGAGAATAGGATATCAAGGTTGTGATACCATATTAATAATAAGAGGGAATGAAGAAATCGTATATTGTATTCACAGTTTGAACATCTACAATTGAAACATGATATATACTACAAAATACGAAGCAAAACAAGGAGGAAAATTAAAAGCCTGAAGACTATCCTATATGACTATTTGACCCTGACTTATACTTAAATGAAATACGACTTTGACTATAATAAATACAAGTTTAATATATGGCAGAATTTATGGTTTAACATGAAGGTACTGTATTTTTCTTGTTGGAGTTGTCTATTCTGTACGGTTCTTTGATTAAAAATAATTCAAATGTTGTTTTTGAGTATGCAAATTAAACAAGAGTTCAGGTGTTTGATTTACTAATTCATGTGTATTGTATTGTGTTATAACAAACACACATTGTAGTTTCCTCTTTTGAGCCTTCCAAAACTAATTAAATGTCATGGATTTATTCCAAACATGTAATATTCTAGGCTTCTCTCCTTCCTAAACATTTTGGACTCTATTCTCTAGATCCATGTTTATGCCCAAATAACGTCCCATAATGACTCTTGATCATTATCAAGATAGACACAACTAGGATTACTTCTCTCATTCTCAAAACTCTCATCCAAACCATGTTTAAATTCATCATAAATTTGTTGGGATTGTGAAGATCGGCCAATGCAAACCATGGTCGCGTGTTGGCACTTCATGTTGAATATCTCAGCTTTAGCTTTCGCTAATTGCGCTTGAAGTACGTTCACTTGGTTCTGAAGCTGAAATATTGTCCCGACAGTTCCATATATCGGGTCTGCAATCCTTGCATTAGCCTCGTATACCATGCTACTAACTGCGTCGGCTCTTTCGGATTCTTCTAGTTCCTGAAAATGTTATTAACACAAGTCAAAGTAATTGTACATAGTTTGTATATTTAATCATGTAGATGGCTGGTCTCATATATGAATGATATGTGTAATAAGTTCAACTAGTAAGTTACGAACCGCCTTTTGCCGCGAAATGTCAGTTTAAATACGAAAATAAACTGCAATGTTTAATAGCAAAAATAACATACGATGACAAGCAAACTTTAAAGCGGCAAACGACTATACGGTACATGAAACAGGAGGAACATGTTTAAACCCAAAAGTTCAAAAATAAGATTATATAAAATGAGGAAGCTAAGTAGCCATAGATTTTTACACACACAAAAAAAAGGTTAGATAATACAGAAAAACCTTTTGTTACTCATCTCGATCTAAAAGGGACAAAAAACAAATAAAAAGGGTAGCCACAGACTTTTAAATAGTTAAAAGTGGGAATTAAATTATTATTTCGTTTTAAAACCAATTATATCTATAAATATATAGTAAACATAAAGTTAGTACAAAACATATAAAATATTAAATTAAAAAGTTATAATTAACTCACCTCACACAAAGAGTTCTATCCGAATTCTAATGAAATCTAAATAAAAACTTTAACAAAACAGTATAAACAACTTTATAACTAAAAACAGTGTATCATTTAAAAACACGCCTCTTTACACGAATTGTGCAATTTAAAATATAAAAACTATTGGTGATCAAAATCATATCTAGAAAAAAAAAATACTATTCTACTCTTCTTGATTGATAAACATTAACCATATATAAAATATTGCATGTCTTGAATGATAAGAACATAGAAATTAATAAACTTATTCAAACTTTCTATCAAAAAACTAAACCAACTTTAGAACCAATAACTTTGAGCACAATACAATCTTATTACCTGTAACAACTTAATTATATTGCTAGCACCGAAAACCCGATGCGCCATAGTGAACTTAAGTGGTTCAGTGGGCGGAAAATGAGGCGCCAAAATACACTTTTCTACGCATCTTCTTCTCAATATCTTACAAGCAGCACAGGGGGTCGCGATAACTTCATCGCTAGGAGATAGCGACCAACGTTGTGGCGGCTTTGAGCTATCCGCTCGACTCATTGACATCTTGTTGTGGTGTATAGATAGATGGTGGTAGAGAAGTAAATATAGTTTGATTGGATTGTGGATATATGGGTTTATTTGTATATATATATATATATATAGAGACAATGAATGAAGTTAATATTCCAAAAAATAAATTTTGGTCATATCGTTCAAACTATTGGGATGTTGACAATTTGCATTATGATTGTATTTATGAAATACCAAGAAATTGAGTTGGACGGGTGGAAAATGGATAACCGTTGACTGGTCTTGTGGAAGTTGATGACTGATTAGGTGGGTGAGTTATGATACAATGACGTAGTTGCCAAGTGTCCAATAATTCTATCTACCATATGTTGATAGGTTGAGGTGATATACGTTATCTTTAATCAGGGTAGTCTTAAAAAAAAGGTAGGTGTACAGATTAAGAAATGAGTTCGAATGTAATTTGATTATTGAATTGCGATTACGATTTCATTAATATTAAGTTAAGTTGTGACCAGAAAATGGGGTAACACGTTGGTCTTTTCTTTGTCACAGGAAATTTGAAGTTCCATTTCGAACAAAAGTGATATAGTAACGTGACTGAAAAAAGTATGCTGGAAAAGTAAGTCTAGAATTACACTCTATATACAAACTGCAGTTGTTTTTTTTGTTTTCTAGATGGTGTCTGGGATTGATTATTTATGGCTAAAAATAATTTTAGGTAAAAGTGTTTATTAATTTTTTACTTTTTTTTTTTTTTTGAACAGCAAATATTATTCACCAAAAAGGAAAAGACGGACCCGGGAACTAGCAAGAAGCTAGCCCCGAAACCGACCTCCTACACCATACACATAGAGACCCAATCTATACTTTTTCTACATCTATTGCTACACCAAAACATGCACCAAGCCTTAATATTACAAATAACATTACTAATGGCCGGAACCTTGCCCCGAAAAATCACCTCGTTTCTTTCTCTCCAAATACTCCAGCAAGAAATGAACATAGCAGCATGAACCAGCTCCTTCTTATTCCTTGGCACCACCTCTGCCTCATGAAAATGGACCACATCCTCGATTGAAAATGCCCAAAAGCATGGAAGCTTAAACCACTCCATGACGAATTGCCAAACCGACACCGCGAAAACACATCCGGTGAACAAATGTAGCGTGGAGTCCTCACCATCATTGCAAAACCGACAAGCTCCCGTTCCGAAATGCACGCCCCTCTTTTGAAGCGCCACCCCCGTAGGTATGCGATCTCGAGCGACTCTCCACATAAAAGAATTAACTTTAGAAGGAATAAGCTTGCACCACGGGACCGGCGCAACACCCGATCTTCCCAAATTACCCTCTAAGGACCGCCGCACCTCCCTAGAACAAAAATTCGGACCTACACCTCCATTCCAAGCCCACTGCCCCTCCCTCAAATCCATCTTCCTTTCCATGACAAAATCCTTTTTCTCCAACTCACGATTTAAGACAATGATATTTTTCCAAATACCAGTAATAGAAAGTTTACAAGGAAAGAACTCTTGCCTTCCCGAAACCTCATGAATGGCAGAGATAACCTTAGTCCAAAGATGCCCCTCCTCCTTTTTTAATCTCCACAACCATTTGCAAAGAAGACTTGAATTAAACACCTCCAAATCAACCAAACCAAGCCCCCCCTGCTCTTTAGGTCTACAAATCTCCTCCTTCTTCACCCAATGTATTTTTTTCACATCATCAGAACCACCCCAAAGAAAACGAAATCTGATACGATCCAACTCCGCAATAACACCTTTGGGAGCCTTGAACAAAGAGAAAAAATAGGTGGGGAGGCAGTCGAGAACGCTTTTGACAAGAGTAAGCCTCCCACCAAAGGAAAGTATTTTAGCCTTCCACTTAGAGAGCCGCTTTTGAAAAGTCTCCACAACCGAATTCCAATACACCTTCCGGTTCATATTGGCACCGACCATCAAACCCAAATACCGAAAAGGAAAGACCCCCACTGGACACCTAAAAATATCCGCCATCCGCTTTGTCTCATCCGGCCCCACATTCACACCATAAAGAGCACTTTTATGAAAGTTGACATTGAGCCCCGACACCAAGTAAAAGCATCGTAATATCCTTACCAAATTGAGGGCGTTGGACTCACACCACTCACCAAGAACCATGGCATCATCGGCGTAAAATAAGTGAGAAATAACCGGACCCTCCTTAGGCAAACGAATCCCTTTGAACAATCCGGAATCCTTAGCTTTACAAATCATCCAATCCAAAGCCTCCATAGCAACAACAAACAAATATGGAGACAACGGATCACCCTGGCGAACACCCCGAAAGCAATTAAATTCCGACGTAGGAGACCCGTTGACCAAAACCGAAGCACGAGCCGATGCAAGAATTCCATTAACCCAAAGTCTCCATCTATCCGGAAACGCCATATGCTCAAGAACCGAATCAAGGAAAGCCCAATCTAAGGAGTCGTAAGCTTTCCTAAAATCGATCTTGAAAAAAAGACCCCGCCTCTTAGAAGCCTTCAACCAAGACAACACCTCGTTAATGATTAACGGACCATCAACAATATTACGGCCAGCCACAAAACCCATTTGAGTTTCCGATATGATAGACCCCAAAACCATCTTCATACGTTCAGCAAGAACCTTTGAAATAACCTTCGAAATGCAACCGAGGAGACTAATCGGCCGGAAATCCCCAAGAGATTGAATATTGTCACCTTTAGGAATAAGATGGATGAATGAAGCTGCACAACCATTCGAAATTGTACCAGTATCATAAAAACGATTCATGATATTAAAAAAATCATCTTCCAACTCCTCCCAAAAGAATTTGAGGAAGTCGAAATTAAAACCGTCAGGCCCGGGGGCCTTATCACTTATTTTATGTAATATGACTAAAAAATGGTTATGTGGGTAGGGTATTATGGTAATTGCACTATCAAAAATTTAAAAGTATTTTAAAAAATAAGTTTTTCAAGCTTTTTGAAATTACTTTTTGACCATTTACAAAAAATTAAAATGAAAAGTGTTTTAAGTTTCTTAAATATTATTTTTGACTTGTTAACTTTTAAAAAAAATCTATAAAAAGTGAATAAGTCATCTTGATGAAGCAATCCCAAACACTCACTTAGTGGTTACTTTTTTCTTTTTTTTTTTTTTTTTTGTCTTCGTTGTTTTTTTTTCCGTTTTGTTTCTATTAACTTATTTATTTAGTAACACAATGTCCAGTAGGAACAACGTCCACTTCGTGAATTGTGAGGGGGGGGGGGGGGGGTGTTGTGGACTATGTCCTTGGTCAAATAAACTTTCATAGTAATAGCATGTGGTATATCTTGGTGTTATGAGTGGTGTTATCATGTCACGTGACAGTTGACTGGATAACACCACTTGATAACACGAAGTGTGGTATACATGGTGTGATGTGGTGTGTGGTGTTGAGTTGTTTTTTTATTAGTTTAAACAAAAAAAAATTAAAAAAAAATACATGGATTGCTTTGATTGGAAGAAACCCAGACAACACTATCCAAAACGTTGTGGTCTTCTTCACGTAGATCTAAAACGCCAACGCAAAACGCCTAGGGGGGGGGGGGGTGTACCACGCCGTTATCCCCCAAACCCCCCCCCCCCCCAAAACGCGGTATACCGCATGCCCTAAGTGGAGGTTATGGGTTAATGCATGGGTGTTTAAGTTCGTGTAGGGCCTTGGTTTTCGTTAATGGCTTGCCTTTTTGGGAGTTCCAATGCCATAATGATTGGGAGTTTTGCTCCATCCACGCGCGAAAAAACGCCGGCCAACACCACCCCCTTAGGCGTTTTCCTCCCCTTTGCTGTGCAGATCACGGGCGTTGAATGCCTTTTATGTTTTTTTCTTTCCCACTACATAAACAATTACACCTCATTTACCCTAACATTTACACTACCACTACCCATTACATAACTTTTTCACTCTCACACAACTGCATATGTGGGGTGCTTAATAATTTTGAACTTCCACACAACTACGAATGACCTTATAAAAGCTTTTCAACTTTAGATCAACAAGGCCTCGATTATTAGCATTATTTACGGGATTAAAATTCCGAATGTAAACAAGCCATTGCCTCACTTGCTTTACGCGGATGATGCCATGCTTATGGGTGCTTGGTCTGAGGCTAATGTTTCCAATGTGGCTAGATTGCTTAGAAGCTTCCATCTTTTATGGTGGATGAAGGTCAACTTAAAAAAGAGTAACTTGTTCAGGATTTTAAGAATTCGTGGCCCCCTTTTGCTTTGAAATTGTAATGTAGCATGAGATTAGTGCCTTTTATATACCTAGGGTTGATGGTTAGTGCGAACATAAACTGAGTTATAAATTGGAAACCATTATTGGAAGTTCTTGAGTCTCGGTTGTCTTTTTGGAAAGTCATCTATCTATAATGAAGAAGGCTTACCTTGGTTAAGTCAGTTTCGGATTGTTTGCATTTAACACCCCGACTCCCCAGATGTTACGCATCGGATAACAGAGAAACACTTGACAAAATCAAAGCCTAAAGCGGAGTCTTTATCTTTTATTTATTTAAACAATAATATTTTACATCGGAAGCAACATACAAAACATGATATATTAAACAAGCTAGATTATTCCTAGAAATCTATTCCTCCAGCGGCAGCAGCTAGACTTCATAATTATATATTTTCCAGTCCTAGTCATGCATAGTACCTGTTACTATATGGTACCTAGGATGTGTATCCAAAACAAAAAAAAAGAAAGTATTCTAGGGCTCAGCAAACAATGCTGATGAGTTAAAAAAAAAGTCATTTCAAAACCACAGATTAAAGTTGAATACATTATCATATAACATGCCTATCCATGGTAGGGATCAATGACCAGATACAGGATCAACTAGGTCTATTTGTATGCATACTACCTATTTGTATGTGTCACTCAACCCTCTTCCAAGATCTATCTAACCCTTCAGGCCTCAACATTTATAGATACTATTGGCAGTCAAAACATATATAATTTAATTACAGAACAAGCACATCCCGTTTTATAAAAAGTAATTGCCTAGTGAGAGTGACCTCACCTTTTTCTACACATCGATATATCTTGGATAAACTGTTGGTATAATTTAACTTATTTCAAGTTTTGGGTTTTATTAAGGCAAGGACCCATAATAACTATCTCCTATGACCTTTTTAGGACTTATAACCCTAATAACAACTATTACTTGAAAATGCGTGAGCATTGGATCGTCTACTCAATATAGCTAATTCGGATCGAAACAAGTAATTAACCGATTGTTTTATTAATCAAATTGATCAATTACAACCAGTAAACACTCAGAACTGAGATACTGAAAACGCCTTGACAAACACACACTAAACACTTGTTCTTACACGCTCAGTCTCACTCTCTCACCGATTACAAAGACACAACATCTATATATAGCGACTGGCCAAACTCCAGGCGAACCTGAAGTTCGTCTGGTCCGAACCTCAAGTTCGGACCAGGTTCGGCTGACAGCTATCTATGTCTTGATCTTGGTCTTTGTCTTGACTTGATACTTCACACGACGCACATATCTTGACGCACAGATCTTGTATCTACAAACTCCCCCTCGTCGTGTGCAGTATCACTTCAACATTATCAAAACCGTATCTTCAATCAAGCTCCCCCTCAAGTACAGAATCCGTCTGTCCTATGAAATAAATCTTCAAACAAACTCTTCCTCAACTTGATCGTAGTTTGATCTTGAATACTTGACAATGTCTGGTGTATCATTGTCTCTTATCAACAACTTCAGAAGACTTGAAGTTGTGATATGTGACAACCTGTAGGTCCGGAAATCTCCCAAACACACGATATACTAATCTAACACGAGTGCGGAATCCTCGTGAGAGATTGATTCAAGAAGAATAGTAGAATAAAAGACTAGATCTTTATAAAGATGAAGTCTTGAATGGAATCGGCTACTATTGAAGCAAAGATAAGCTGATCGTAAACTAGAGCCCTCTTGAAGAAATCGTGAACAACAATATCAAATGCTTACCTTGATCATAAACATGAGGTGGTATTTATACCACCTCTTACAACCTAATGGGCTAATCATAAACCCAATAAGCCCAATCATAAACCCAAGCCCATGCCCAATCTAATAGTAAACTAGCCTAAACATAATAAAACTAGCCTACTATTCTAATGAAACCCTCTAAGCCCAGCCCAACTTATTTAATATTACAAGCCTCATAATCTAGCCTCTACAATCTTCCCCTAGGCTTGTGATATTAAATGTCTTCGATCTTTGAACTTCTTCTTCTTGAGTGGCTGGCAAAGACGTTGATGAAGATTCTCTTCGCAGAAATCTTCAATGGGTTTCATGACGGGCACTTGGGACTTCCTCTTGATCAGCATCGGCTCGAACTTCTTGAATTTGAACAAGCAATGAGATGGAGGATTCTCAATGACTTGCTTCTTTTGAAAGAACTGGTTCTTGCTGAATCTTCGGTAACTGTCTTGAATCTCCAAAAATTAGATGGTAAATTTTGAAAACCTTCTAACTTTGGAGAACTTGATTGTTGATCTTCAAACTTCATGATCTCTGACTGCTCTCTTTATCATTTTCTTTTTCAAAGATTGACTTGAAATCTTCAGCTTCCCCTAAACTTGTGAGCATTTTCTTTGAAAAACTTTTGAAGCTTTTGGATACTTGTAAAGATACCAACAACTTCCCCTGAACAGTTGCTTTTCAGATGGAAGTCTTGTCCGGTTGGTTCTTTAACTTGAGCAGCAGCAACATCTTTCTATCATCAACCTGTCTGACACAAATTTGAAAAAATATACACTACCAGACATGTGATGACTGGTCTTTGGGTTAGGAGGTAATTATCATCTGTTCAGTTGATTCAAATTAACATAATTTTAACCAAAAACCCTAATATAGATTACGGGTTTTATATAAAACTTCCCCTGAACCCAAAGACCTCTAAAGACTTCCCCTTAGCTGATTACTTCCCCTCAGCTAAGGACTTCCCCTGAGATAATACATATTATCCTCGAGTTCCCTTCGGATACTATGTATTATGGAAGTCTTTTCGGATAATAAGTATCATCCTCGAGTTCCCTTCGGATAATACTTATTATCCCCTCTCCTTCCCCTAAAAATTTGTCAAGATCTGACGGAGGAAGTCTTTTCCATTAGATAATAAGTATCATCCTCGAGTTCCCTTCGGATAATACTTATTATCCCATACTCTTCATGCTGATTTCCGGT
>JBCNJP010014152.1:0-11349 GCA_039602395.1 Deinandra increscens subsp. villosa | reverse complement strand
AATCTTCCTACTCTAATAAACAATTACAATTGTTGACACATGTCAACACTAGATTCATTCTCACAAAAGTTTTCCCTCCTAAATCTACTCCCTAATAAATTCTTTTCTATTGGAAATTATATCCTATTCTATAATTATGATATATTTTTAATAATTTATATTTATGGAATTATGACAATCATATATTAATTTACATCTTTTTTTATTTAAAAATAAATTTTAAACTATTATTATTTTCATTTTAAAAAATATTTAGAAACTTATAAAATACCAATAAACACTTAGTTAGTGTGTTTTCAAATATAAGTGAGCAAATCATATTTAATATTTTAATTAATGAATACCTAATACTATTTTACAAATTCAATCAGCGTTACGTTGTGGGTGATACTATTTATAGAGAAATTCATAAGCGATAAAAATCATGTTCATAATATCTAATATTAAATAGTTTTTCCTAGCATATCAAATGAGCCATGTTCATCCAATTTGGAAATTTTAGACATCGCGACTGATACAATTGTAAGTTTTCTAATGTATATCAACATAACATTTTTTATTGATAACATTATAATCTTTTGATTATAATTTAGATTTTATACTCAACAATTAGAATGTGCTCATTATAATTTTGATAAAACTTTATATTCATCTAACTTTCTATACAGACTTAAAGTCTCAAGTTTGTCAATTCATAATTCATGTTAGTCGCTATTGAGGGTTTCATTGTTTTTTAAACATGATCATGTTTATCTTGCATTTTCCAAATATACAAGTAGAGACATGCCCTAAATATATTTTTTTTGATAAAGAGAGTAAAGTCACCAATACCATATTATGAATTATAACTTTAGTTTTTTATCTAATGTAATGTAATACGTTATTCTGGTAATAAGAAGAGTATGCAAAAATTATCAATTATATATATTTTTAATGATTCAACCCGTATAACATACGGGTTCTATCCTAGTATCAGATAACTTTTTTACAACCGTGTGAATCTATTACTCGAAAACTTACAGGACCGCAAAACCCTGCAAACCAAAGGGATCAACTGAAACGCAATGCGCGCCTGGCAGGTGGCCTCAAGGGGGGTTAAAAGAAATATCTTATACTTACAGTAGAAAAATGTCAGGAATGATGTTTTTCATGTCTTGGAACCCTAGAGGATTCTAATGGGTATGTTTCCTATTGGATTTACAAACCTTACAGAACCCTAACCCTAATTTGATTTGTGATTAACAACATGTTTCAATATAACCCTAAACCTAACTTGAATTGAAGGATCGAAGTAACAATTTAACCTAAAAACCTCATCTGTGATCTGACAGAAATATCATACTGGAAACGAAATGTAATACAAGAAGATGTTGAGTACCAGGAACATACAGACGATCCCAGCTAACGAACAGACACCGAAAGCATATAATCTCTGCGTAAAATCAAAAAATAGTGACGTGTGATCTTTTAGGGTTCATAGTAAGATCTAATTTTGGGGGGAAGTTTCGAACTATCGGGGCAATTGAACGGAATGATACCTGTGTTTGAGATAAATTACAGAGATCGCCGGTTTCTTCCAACAGATTGTCTTGTGATTCTTCATCGTCTTCTGCGAACAGAGATTGTGCCTGCTTCCACATTTTTGGAAAAGCTGCCTCACTTCTTTAATCAACTTTCCCAGCTGTAACTATACGTGTGCATCTTAGTGGTAGATGTCGTAAAGTTTGAAACACCAGGGGGTTGTGTGTATATTTGTAAAAAGCGGAGGGATACTTGTGTTTATTTTCTATATATAACGGAGTCTTGCTACCACCTGATTTCATCTCTCGTGTCCGGTCAAGATAGAGGGACGGTTTTACCAACCTTCCGTAGTAACACACTCACATCCCAATCTCATCTCCTGCTATTCACATATATTTGGCTCTTGCAGGGAGTACTTTCGCTTCATTCACGAGCCCCTCACATATTCACAAAATCTATGTTCGATAAACTTCTCATCGGGTAACTGTGAAAATGTACCCCCAATGAAAAGAGATATATCATGTTGCACTAGAATATTTGATTACTATCTGAAGGTCTTGGTTGATCCCTGCAAAACCAACCACCATTGGTCTTGTCGTTGGGACCCTGAAGGATGTCTTCACGACCAACCTCTAACGTGAGAGTACGTTTATGCTTTACAAAGGGGCTCCTAAAGATGTGTTGGGGGTGTATTTTCAGGATGCTCACAGGAAGCTCAGACAGTTCAGGAATCCTATTGTCATCTGGGAATCTCGTAAACTCAGGTATCCTGATTATATTATTTTTACTAACCCTCATATTTGCCACATGTTTATTTGACCAGGTATCACCGGAGTCATCAACTACCTCCGAAACTTACGCTCCAGCTGAAGAAGATCGTGGACCAAGTGAACGGAGAGGCCCTTAACGGTCGAATTAGTTGGGCGATAGGATCCCGGGAATCCCGGAAAGTTTGTTATTATTGTATTTGTTATATAAATCGAGGATTCGATCAGTAGGAACACACAACACACTTTCATTAGCTTGCTTGCGAGTACGAATCATTGTAACACTTAGCTCTGATCGATCAAACCTCCAACCCATTGTAACGAATTGTTTGATCATTAATAACATTGACTTGGTGGCGGTTTTTCAGCCGGCACCCGAGGTTTTTATCCAGGATTCCTAGGGGCGACTCGAAGGATTCTGGAGTTTTCCTCGCTAAAATCCTTGTGTTATCATCCCAACTTGGATTACTTGCTCACTTGATAGTTAAGCACACTACCTCACAATCTAAGTTTGGAATACAGGATTCCTAAGTGAATTTTTGACCAAAACAGTTTGGCGCCCACCGTGGGGCAAGTGGTGCTTAATCCTACCAAAATCCCATATATCATTCACTTCATTTGATCTCCGATCCCAAAAATGTCAAACCCGCAAAAAGCTGTCTCGGCCTCTACATCGTCCTCCATTCCTCCTATTCCTTCCCTTTCAGGAAGCCAGAAGAAGACCAATGACCGTCAGAAGAAAGTGGACGAGCAGCCGAGGAAAACTGATTATCCTGTCTTCACAGGATCCCAGGTCCAATCTGTTGATCCTGTTATTACTAACAATGATTTGTTTTCCTTGATTAAGCAGGTAAAGAATCAAATGGATCAGCAAGAAAAAACCAACCTAACGGTGATGAAGGAGATTGAAGAGCTAAAGAAATCTAGGAAGCCCATGGAAGAGCAAAGTCCTCTGTTCCCTAGGCATCTTGATTTCAATGCTTCAGGATCCTCAGATCCGTCTCGCTACAATTACAAATCAGCATCAGGCTTCACTACGGCTCCTACAATAACTTCTCAAGCCGCTGGAAATGTGGAGAGTACCGCTGGATTCTCAGGAGCTGTCCCACCAGAATCCTCACAGTCACGCTACAAGGGTCCATGGATTCCACCATTGTTGGGGTCCTCAGCCTTGCCGTCTCAAGGATATCCTTTTTCTGTTGGGAATCCAAGCCAGAACCCTCAAGGATATCAATACTCTAACCCTTCTGTTTCTGCAGGAATCTTTAAGAGCAGCTCCTCGGAAGTGCATGATGGTGACGTCATCCCCATGCAAACAGCGACCACCACAGAGCCGAGCTTTCCAGCGGGCTATGGATACGGTTCCGGGATTCCAGTCCAGAATCCTGACCCAGGTAACATGTCCAATTCAATCCCTATCGTTTCTAACCAGGGTGCTCCTTATGATGCAGGTATTCATCCAAGTATCGCCAGGGAGCTCCAGAAGTTGAAAGAAATGATATCAAATGTTCCAGGGATCCTGAAGCCTATCCCTGAAGTTCCTTTGGAAAGCCACAAGATCTCTAGATTTACTTGGCCAATATCCCAGGTGGAGATCCCGAAGCGTTTCCAGACTCCAAGTATGAAGCTTTATGACGGAACCACAGACCCTGAAGAACACGTGGCACATTACCGGGAGCGTATGGAGATCAATCCCATTCCGGCAGGAATTAAAGAAGCCTGTCTATGCAAAGGCTTTGGTTCAACCTTAACAGGACCAGCCATGAAATGGCTACTGAGCATTCCTCCTAATACTATTACATCATTTTCTCATTTAGTTAACTTGTTTAACAATCAATTTTCTTGCAGCAGGACTTTTGAGAAGCTCACAGGTGACCTGTACCGAATAATTCAAAAGCCAGATGAGCCTCTCAGGGAATACATTGCCAGATTTGGACGAGAATCTCTTGAGATTCCTAATCTGGATATGGCAGCAGCCGTGGAAGCCTTTAAAATGGGGCTCTCCAAAGATTCACGTTTTTATGATGACCTTGTCATGGCTCCTTGCAGGAACCTTGACGAAGTCCGCAGTAGAGCCTTGAGATTCATCCGTTTGGAAGATGACAAGAGGATCCACCAAAGATTGGAGGTTCCTAAATATGATCCTAACAGCAAGAAGGCGGAATCCCCCGGGAAGCCATATAGATCTCGTCCATACTCCAAACCGGAAAATCACAAAGTCAATGTCGTCGACCAAGATGATGATGAGGATGAGTATCCTAAGGTATCTGAATACTGTGTTTCCGTTGACATTGGTGGTTTGATGTGTGCTATGCAGGATCTAGGTGAAAAAGCAAGATGGCCCAGGAAGGATACCAAGCAAGGATCCTGGAAAGACAAGACCAAGTGGTGTGCCTTCCATGAAGATTTTGGTCACCTAATAGACGAATGTATAGCGCTCCGAAAGGAAATCAGCTATCTACTCGGCAAGGGGCATCTTAAAGAATTGATTGGCAGAAAGAAGATTAAGACTCAGGAAGCCGACAAGGTGCCTCAGAGAGCAGCTTCTCCACCCCAGGATGCCCAGATAATCAACTTCATCTCAGGAGGCTCAGACATCTGCGGCACCTCGTATTCCTCAGCCAAGAAGCATGCTAAGGAATCCAAATCTGAACAGGGTGACAGACCTGTCCGGACGTCCACCCTAACTCAGGACAAACTTATATCTTTTGATGAGAGTGACCGTTCTCATGTTCAGGATCCCCATCATGATAGTCTTGTGGTTACTTTATATATCGCTAACCATTTTGTTCGCAGGATCCTGATTGATAATGGAAGCTCAGTAAACATAATCCGTCTTGATGTACTAAAAAAGATGGGTATCCCGGAAACTGAAATAGTTGCAAGATCCTGTAACAACCCGAATTCCGTAAATTTGAATTTCCGTTAAACTTTGTGTAAACTTAACGTGGGGTTTAATAGAAACCTATACTTGCTAGAACCTTACATAAATAAGTTATAATGTGGGGATTAAATGTGAAATTGTCACCTTAGGTTAATATTATAAAAGAATTAGAAGTGGAGGGACTAAAGTGCAATTTGTGCAAACTAGGTTAGAGAAAAAGGGCTGGAAACAAGAGGAGATCGACATCTCCTCCTGTTGATCGAACCCAGCCTCCTCTCCACCTCTAAATCTCGAAATTCTGGCTCCTCCTCTTGTTACCTGCGATTTCTGTGCATGTGTGTGGATTAGGAAGAGAAATCCTTGAATCCTACCATCTAATTGATCAAGTAAGTGAAACTCCTACTTAGATGCATGTGTAGGAACTCGTGAATCCTTGTGTGAATCACGAAATTGATGGGTTCTGCTTGCTATATGCTGAAATTGTGATGCTTGTACACATGTAGATAGTGTATTAGGAGGGCTAGCCTCCCAACTTGGTGACTAGCCCATGAATTGCGAAAAACCCAATTGGGGGTTCATAGACAATGAGCTAAATTGTGTGTATATGTGAATTTCCTGTGAACATTGTGTGTTAATACATGTTTTGGACTTGAATCTCACTTAATAGAGGTGAGATGGTGATTAGCAAACATGAAAACCAAGTTAGGACTAATAACATAGACAATGCCTACCATGTGTTTGATGAAATGCTTGTGTGAAGATCCTTAAACTATAATTGAGTAAATTTCCATGAATTGTGGCTAGGAAATCATAGAAGGCATGTGACAATGATCCCGTGATAAAACGAGTTGTATAATAGTAAAAATTATGAAATGTTGGTAAGTATGCTCGAATGGTGAACTTGGTGTTAATTGAGGTCTTACATGATGATAGATTTGTGAAATTATTGATGACACCATGATTGGGTGATATCTTATAATTGATGCCATGGTTGTAAAATTCTTGTGATGGCTATGGTCTTGATGAGCTATTGATAATATAGGCAATCAAGGCTTCGAAGGGAGTAACCAAGCACACGCTAGCGGTAGTGGATCGTCAAGCAATCGAGGTAACGTACATCTTGTTCGTTATACTAGTAAGAAATAATTATAGACATCCTACATTTGGTTATGGACCCTAGTGGGTAGAAAATGGATAAGTCTTCACCTCATGAGGGGATAAATGGTTACCCTCATAGAGGGAAGGAGGAAGTGGCTTAGTCAATCAAATTGGGTTGATTTGCCTTCCCTCCGCATGCTCTAGCCGTCGGATAATTGATCCGAAGATGCCACAAGGGTTAATTGGGTCCTTGGTGGATGGTGGTTAACACATATGTAAGATGTCAAGTCTAATTAACGTTTCAGTACATAGTGATATTTGAAATGCTCCTAGGATTTGAAATCATGTGGTATTAAGGTAGGAGTCTGCAATCTGTATTTGATCATTCAAATTCGTGTCATGTATTCTCGAGATGGCATGGGTTGGCTCTTAACGGGTCAACCGGGTAAGCAAAAGCATGGTAACGATGGGTAATTGGTCCATGTCTAAATTTTTGAGTCTAGCAAGTTTTTGGAGCTTAAACCATGTGTTGGTAACTTATGAAATGGTGGGAATCGAATCCGGGTGATTAAGTGGAAAAAGAACCAAGACGGGGTACCAAAACCACAGGTACCACCGTAGCTTACGGTGGCCACCGTAAGCTACGGTGGCCTGCAGCCTTGGCACCCACCGTAGGCCAGCATCCAGCCACCGTAGGCTAAGCTGAGAGCCACCGTAAGCTACGGTGGCCAGCGTAGCTTACGGTGGAGCCGCCTAATTTTTGAAATCTCGCCTCCGTTTTAATGCCTAAATGTCGTTCCAACTTGCATTAACGTTTCATACTAATGTGGTGTAATTGCACGCAGGTAAAACTACCATGTAGACGCGGATCTTCCCGAGCTCAAGACGAACCGAACACTCGAATTGCCGACTCTTTTGATGATCATGACTTGTCATAACCATCTTTTGAAAATATTTGAACTAGTATTAACTTGTATTTAGCACTCACTTGGTTTTGTATATGCCTTCCTATGCAAGTGTTGATGCCACAAACTGTTAAATTCGAACGAAATTTTCTGGGACCACTTTTCACGTTAAATATTCGTTAACGAATTGCTACAAATAATCAGCGTCGTTACAGATCCTCAGTCTTAGTTGGCTTCAGCGGTGAAACTAAAAGCACCGTTAGGGATATCAGGCTGCCGGTATATATAGGGGGTAAACTCTATGCAAAAATTCTGTGTTATAGATTCTCTCTCTTGTTGCAATATTATTCTTGGCAGGCCATGGATTCACGAGATGAAGGCAGTCCCTTCAACTTATCACCAATGTATCAAGCTTCCTACACCTTGGGGAGTTGTAAGAATTGAAAGCGACCAGCAGGAAGCTAAGAACTGTTATTCAACTTCGATGAAGAACACCACTAAGGTGACGAAAGGATAGCAATTACAGAAAAAGGCACCTGAAGTGCAGGAGGACAGGGAGCTGGAAGTCAAAGAAGTGCCTCTAGACCCTGAGAATCCTGAAATCCAGGTGCTCGTGGGAACAAACATCCCAACAAATGTTGAGCAGGAATTATTCCAGCTTCTCAAAGCCAGAACTTCAACTTTCGCCTGGAAGCATGAAGATATGACAGGTATCCCTAAACATGTAATTACTCATAAACTTGGTTTAGATCCTTCTTTCAGGCCTATATAGCAAAAAATGAGGAAGTTCGCCCCAGAAAAGAATATAATCATCCAGGAGGAAGTCGACAAGCTTCTCAAAACAAAGATGATCAGAGAAGTCAAGTATCCTAAATGGCTAGCAAATGTGGTGGTGGTCCAAAAGAAGAATGGAAAGTGGAGAGTTTGTGTCGATTACACAGACTTGAACAAAGCCTGCCCTAAGGATCCGTTTCCACTTCCCCATATTGATGCTATGGTGGATGCCACGGCCGGTCACGAGATGCTCACCTTCATGGATGCCTCGGCAGGATTCCAACAAATTCAGATGGAACCATGCGATCAGGAGCATACGGCATTTATGACTCCAACAGGTATATATTGTTATACTGCTATGCCCTTTGGTTTGAGAAATGCAGGTGCCACCTACCAGAGGCTCGTTAATATGATGTTTAAAGAGCAACTGGGGGACACGATGGAAGTCTACATAGATGAAATGGTAGTGAAATCCAAAAAGGCTGAAGATCATGTCAGGAATCTCCAAACGGCCTTCGATATCACTGATTAGTATAACATGATGCTCAACCCCTCTAAGTGCCACTTTGGGGTGCGAGCTGGAAAATTCCTAGGTTACATGGTTACTGAAAGAGGGATAGAAGCAAGTCCAAAGCAGATCAAAGCGATCCTAAATTTGAAGTCCCCATCGAATGTTAAAGAAGTACAAAGGTTGACAGGAAGAATCGCGGCGCTCAACAGGTTCATTTCAAGATCCTCAGAAAAAAGTAAGGATTTCTATGATATCCTGAGGAAAAACAAGAAGTTCGAATGGACTGAGAAGCATGAAGAAGCCCTGAAGTGCCTGAAAGACTACCTGTCAGCAGCCCCATTACTAATGAAACCAGAAGATGGGGAGCCGCTATATTTATATCTCGCTGTTTCCGGAAGCTCAATCAGTGCAGTCTTGGTAAAAAAACCATCAAGGTCAGCAGCATCCGGTATATTATTTCTCAGGAAGCCGGAAATGTCAGGAAGGATGGCTAAGTGGGCAGTCAAGCTGAGTGCCTACGACATCAAGTATGAACCAAGAACGGCAATCAAATCTCAAGCATTAGCTGACTTTGTGGCGGATTTCAGCAGTGATATTGAACCAGAAGTCGAAAAGGAAGTCCAGCAGCTTGAGAAGCTCAAGGAAGACTGGATCCTCTATACTGACGGCTCCTCAAATGTCAGAGGAACAGGGCTGGGAATCCTGCTAAAATCGCCACAGGGGGACATAATACCTCTATCCATATCCTGTGAATTCCAGGCTACCAACAATGAAGCTGAATATGAGGCTTTAATTGCTGGACTACAGCTGGCTAAGGATATGGGAATCCTATCTATACAAGTGTTTGTTGATTCTCTCTTATTAACTAACCAATTTAATGGCTCTTATGCAGTGAGAGGGGAGAATCTGATCAAATATCTTGAAATTGTTAAAAAATTGTCTCTATTTTTCGAAAATTTTAGCATTTCGCAGGTACCAAGAGAAGATAATGCAGAAGCCGACGCCTTGGCAAACTTGGCTTCATCGCTCAGGATCCCTGAGAATGTCAAAATTCCAATAACTCACATCTTGACGCCAGCGATAGCTCTACAGGAAGCTCAGGCTGTTGACGATGATACAGGTGCAGATGTTGAGAATCCTGAAGATGCTCAGGAATCCTGGACCTACCCGATCCGGAAATATCTCAAAGATGGGGAGATTCCCAAGGGCGAAAACCCCAGAGCTTTTCGCACAAAGGTAGTACCCTATACTATAATTGATAATATTCTATATAAAAGATCTCTTGCAGGTGTCTACTTAAGGTGCTTAGAGAAGTCAGAAGCTCTAGAGGTGCTTGAAGACATCCATAGTGGAGATTGTGGGAACCACACCGGGGGCAGGGCACTGTTCTCCAAAGTTCTCAGATTCGGGTATTATTGGCCAACCATGAAGAAGGATGCCGCGAGCTTCTCACAGAAATGCGATGCTTGTCAAAGGCACGGTAATATCCTCCATCAACCCGCTGAGCATCTGCATCCTATAGTATCCCCATGGCCATTCATGAAGTGGGGCATGGATATTGTGGGTAAGCTGCCAAAGGCTCCCGGAGGAAAAGTGTTTATGCTTGCCATGACGGATTACTTTTCCAAATGGATTGAAGCAGAAGCCTATGTTCAAGTAAGAGAGAAAGAAGTGATATCCTTCATCAAGAGGAACATCCTCACTAGATTTGGGATTCCGGCAGAGATCATATGCGATAATGGCTCCCAGTTTATAGGCAAGAGAACAACAAGCTTTTGTGAAAGCTGGGGCATCAAGATGATCACTTCAACACCTGTCCACCCTCAAGCTAATGGGCAGGCAGAATCCAGCAATAAAATCATCATCAACAATCTCAAGAAGAAGTTGGGCTCCAAGAAAGGTAAATGGGCTGAGGAGCTGCCATTTGTCCTTTGGGCAGACAGAACTACACCTAAAAATGCTACTGGCCAAACGCCATTCTCGTTAGTGTTTGGGGCAGAAGCTGTGATTCCTACAGAGATGGTACTCCCAACAGCCAGGGTCAACTGCCAGGATCCTGAAACCAACAGCCAGAATCTCCTTCAGGATCTCGAAACAGTTGAGGAGCTCAGAGATATGGCCAAAATCCGGATGGCTTCTTATCAACAGCGGATAGCGAAATCTTATAACAAGAACACCAGGCTGAGAAGATTCCAAGTAGGTGACTTGGTCTTGAGAAAAGCTTTCCAGAATACCACTAATCCTGCTGATGGGAAATTGGCACCCAAGTGGGAAGGCCCTTACCTTATAGATTCTGAAGAAGGAAAGGGGGCATATCGTCTGATAAATATGGAAGGAGAACCTCTGCCAAGGGCTTGGAATGTTGTCCACCTTAAAACGTATTTTATGTGAGAATCCCATTGAGAATCTCAGGCAGAATCCCAAGGATCCTCACTGTATAAATAATCCAAGGTATGTATACTAATCCTATTTCAATTTATTCTTATTATTTTTATGACTCATTACTGACTTAAGCATCGGAGTGGTGTTAGCTAAGCTAACACCCACCCCTCACCAAGTATTGAGTGTTTTGCAGAATTTGAGAATCCTAGAGAATTTTGGGTATATCCCCAGTTAGAGGCTGATCACCTCTCCTCCGTCTAAGGTATCCTGCATACCTTCTAAGGTTTAAGAGGAATTCACCTCTTCTACGTTTGGGTAATCGCCAGTAGCGCACGACCCTCGCCAGTAGCGCACGTTGTCCCCCAGTATGCTAAAGGTGGCCGGACCAGTCCACTCCAGGGGTGGCTGACAATCTTGTCACTGGAGGCTGCTGGGAGGATTCTCAAGGTTTATAACACTGACGTGTTATCTAAGGTTTTGGCATTTTCATGTCACATACGTATGGGA
>JBCNJP010014151.1:0-11349 GCA_039602395.1 Deinandra increscens subsp. villosa | reverse complement strand
CCTCTCCAAACAATCCAGATTGACAAATTTGACTAAATATAGATCCAGACGAAGAAGATATGAAAGCAGATAACAAAGCAGCTAGATCTTCAGTTGCTTGATTAGAAGTAGACTTGCTTGATGATTTATCAGGAATAGTAAAACTGCAGCCTGAAGAAGAACCAGTATTTTCTGACTTTCCAACAAGAAATGCAGTTAATGGTGGATTAACACTTGAAGTAGAATGTGTCTTTGCTTTGGCATGCATGGTAGCATAATTTTCTCCAAAGTATACTTCGGGATTTTGAACAGACGGAGTTGTGGACTTTTTCACAAGCAATTCCATTTCACGAGCTTGTAATTTGCTTATCAATTGATTGAATGTTCAACTTGAGTAGTTTGGATCATTAGTCAACATCATAACAAAATTCTCCCATTTTTCAGGTAGAGCTTCTAAAAACTTCTCCTTCAACTCATCACTTTCTTTCTTGACACCTACAACTTCCAGTTCATTGATCAAATGTGAAAATCCAGGTGTGTATTTTGGTGAGAATGCATCTACTATGCATGCAAAAGCAAAAGCTAATTCAAATCCGCCGACAACTGCATTTTATGTTGAAAATACTTCAAGTGGCCAAGCAAATATGTCTCGGGGTTCTTCAAGTGAAACATTTACTCAAAAAGCTGCGGTGACATATCTAGTTTATTCGAGTCAATCATCCTCTATTCCAACATCAAATCAAAGTGCTTTTTCAGCTAAAACAACAAATGATTTTATGGCACTATTTTCAGCGATGATTTCGTCATATGATGGAGTAATAGCAGGAAAATTGACTAGTGCTGAATTGACCGATGAAGATTATGAACAAATACACCCGGATGATTTAGAATTTATGGATATCAATTGGTCTATGGCTATGATTGTCGGAAGAGGTAAGGAGTTTATGAAGAGAACAGGCAGAAAAGATCTCAATCCCGAAGGTAAACTTGGATTTGATAAATCCAAGGTTAAAAGTTACAATTGTCAAAATTATGGTCACTTCGCAAAAGAGTGTAACTCGGCAAAGAAAGAGGAGACTTCAAAGTTATATCAGAATTATGCTGCTCAAAGTAACAAAGCATCGGGAAGCAATGTTAATCCATAAAGTTCAAATTCAACTGCTAGTGGATTAAACTCAGAATCTAAAGCTTTGGTCTCTCAAACCGGTGAAGGGTATGACTGGGCTGCAGATTGTCCCGATGAGTCTGCATTCCTATGCACTGAAGAGAAAAATGTAGCTGCTAAAGATGATCCTGATCTTCCGGGAGAAGATTTCTTTGCTCAGGGTCATCAAGCTTTTATGGCTAATATTCAGGTTAACTCTAATATCGGTGAATTTTGCATGACAACTGCTAATCAAATGAAAGAACTTTCTGCTGAGAAAGTTATGTATTATGATAAATACATGTTAGCAGAAGAAAATGTCACCATTTACAAACAAAGGTGGGAGGCAGTTAAAGCTGAACTAAAAAGTGAGCATGCCGTGATTCTGAGCACAAAAATTGAGTTAAATAACAAAACTAAAGATTATATTTAGTGTGAGAAAAAGCTTGCAGAAGCTAATGCTAAAATTTCTGAATTAAACATTGAAATATTGGATCTTCAAAGACAATTAGAAAATTTCAAGAATTCATCTTCCTTTGCAAGTTTCCTTTGCAAAGATGAAAATTTAAAAGAAGTGCTCAAAGAATCAGGGTGTACTTCAGTTCCTCCACCGATTGTTTATGGTAAAGGACCAATTGAATATGAGATCAAACCAGCTGTTGTGTTTGATTATTCTATGTTTGCTGAGGGTTCATCTGATAAATCCAAGGGCACTCATAAGAGAAAGCCTGTCAAACTTATGTCCAAAACTGACAAAGAAGTTCTCAAACAGTCTGAATCTGGTGTTTCGGTGAATGTAAAACTTACACCTTTAGAGGCTGCTCAGAAAATCATTGAAACTGAAAAAACAATGAAAGAATTTGAAATGACCAAGTTTACAAAAGGTCGTGATTTGTTTTTTGAACGTGAGTCTGTAACTGTAAGTAACACAACCACACCGGATGTGAACTCATTTCCGGTACCTCCACCGAAATCAGCTAAGTTTACTGGCATCGGGTTTGGACATCCTGATGAAGTTTCTAAGGTCAATCAAAAGAAACCTCAGAAAGTTCAACAGAAAGACAAGAAAAATGTCAAGTTTGGGAAGTCTGATGACAAACAGAAAGGTAAAACTGAAGTTGGTGAATCTTCTAAGAAAGTGAAAATGTATTGTCTGAAGGTAGTGATACCATATTTTCGGATGAATCAAGCAATTGAATTAGAGTTTCGTGGTGGTGCTCGGTGTTCGCGTTCAAGCTTTCGGGTTCGTTTCGGCATCAAAAACTTGGTTTCTCTCATCTCCGACTCGAGGTAATGAACCCTTAGTGTTAGTCGAACATTTCTATGTGTTTTATTTGAGTTTCGCGATTTTCCTAGGCGACCGGAACTAGGGTTCCAATCACCGGAATCCTTGTATGAAGAAGATGACGAGGGACGGGATCGGGTTATATATTTACGTTTCTGGATATGAAACAGACGCCAAACTGGCACGGGCGGTTAAGGTATTGGTCTGGTTCGCAGCAGACGCGAGTTCGAGTCCCGGTCTCACCTTTTTTAACCCCGCATTTCTTTTCCAATTCGTTCCTGGTCGCTACTGATGCATAAAATATTTTCGGCCCAGATCTTGACACAAACAGGCCGCTGGCCGAGTGGTCTGTACGTTGTGTTGTGGTTGGGAGGTCGCGGGTTCGACCCTTGCGACCCCCATGTTTTTTTGTTTCATTTTTAATTGTTGTTTAAGATGTTGGTTCAAACTAAAACTTGTTTAAAACAATTTCTTAAGAATGTATAAACCCGTAAAAATATATTTGAGACTCGTAAATCATATTTTTAGTTGTAAAACATGTTTAACTTGTCAATTTAAATTAAAAATATAGTTTTAAACATCCATGTATATAATTATTGATATCAAACTTTGGGTTTATCTAAAAAGGAGATTTGTGTAAACTATTATTTATATATATACAAGACGTTGGCTTGAAACAAAGTAATCTTTTGTGTAAACATTAAAATGTTTTAGAAAACTAATAAAAAGCGTTGTTTTGACTAGAAACACGAAACACACGGTTTTGGATTATGATTCACCATTAAATGTTGTTTCTTTTCAAAATAAATATTCAAATCATTGGATTTAACATATTTATGTATATATATATAGTTATAACTTGTTGAAACTTCATTATTAACGTCACTTGAACATTTAGTTATATATATATAATTATATATATTTATTTTTGGTATCCTCAAACTTAGAAAACATATATTAAAGTTACATATTGGATTTTCTCGCGTTATTTCGATAATCGCTCGGATTTGGCACACGTGCCATCATCGACTTATTCCGAACTTCACGATCCTTCGTTTTTATCGTATACGTTAGACTCAATAGTTTATAGAACACACACTTATACAATTATGCTCGTTAGGTGATTGATTTCTTACACAAGACTCGTTCTTGCTACTTGAATTAACTGTCTTATCTGGAAACCTTGCTGAGCAACCTAAGGTGAGTTTCACGGCCCCATTTTACTTGTTTTAATCCTGTTGGAGGAGATTAACATGGAAACACTTGAACTGTTAGATATATATCACCTGAATGATAGTGGCACACTTATGATAAAGCCCTCACTTTATAGTTACTGTCAATGTGACATCAGCGGGAACTTATTTAGTAGATCTACTGGGTTTGACAGCCCCACCCGGGTCAGTCGCTCTGGCACGATTGGATATCGAACGGGTGTTATAAACTTCTTAGTCTTAACGAGGCACAATTGAACTTGTCGAGCTTCAGTAACTGGATAGCTAGTTTAACTAGTCGAACGTGCACTGATTTCTTGAAAATAACCTAGCTAGCTATTGATATATTATCTGGATTTTACTGAATTGTTAAACTGATGAACTGATTAAACATGTGAACTCACCAACCTTTGTGTTGACACTTTAGCATGTTATATCTTAGGTCTCTAAACTGGATTGTCTGCCACGAGCTAGGATGCACCACATAAGGATTATTATTACCATGCATGCATCATAGACTTATTTATTTATCGAACTTATTAACCTTTGATTTGTGCATGTTTTGGCGCTTGAACAATTATTATAACTTTTGTTGTTTACGCTTCCGCATTTAAAAAGGCATTTACTCTGGTTTTACTTTTACATTGCATATAGACTGTTCGTATGGCTAATGTGTTCGATCCTGGTTTGTCACGCTCCCTGCGGCGCGTTGTCGCGCGTGAGATTTTTGGGGGTGTGACAGATAGTAATTGTATTTAGCGGGAAGTTATTGAGTAGTACTACTGGGTCTGAGAAGCCCCACCCGGCTCACTCGCGACGACTCGATTGGATATCGAATGGGTGTTTTAATGGTCCTTAGTCTTAAGGTCGAGCTTCAGTAACTATAAACGTGCCTAGATTCTTGAAAATAGCCTATTTAGCTATTGTGTATGTATTATCTAGATTTTAAACTGAACTTGAAGATGAACTTGACTGTTGTTGAACAGTCAACCTTGAACTTAAACTTGAACTTGAACTGTCGATGATCATTTGTTTTGCACTGAACTGGTACTGTTGTTGAACGGTCGATTTACATTAAACTGGAACTGTTTATAAACTGATAAACCTGTAAACTCACCAACCTTTGTGTTGACACTTTTTAGCATGTTATTTCTCAGGTTGCGGATGTTCGAGTATCACGAGTACGCATGCATGAGTCTTTCAAACAAATTTAGTGTCCTTGGACAAGTCACGTCACCTTGGGTGACGATGTTTTATTTAGATTTTTATTTGTATTTACACTTCCGCATTTGTAAAACTCTGAATTTATATACACAATAAAGTAATATAAAGCGCGTATATTTAGAAAAGAATGTATAAATAATACTTATGTGGAAAATATAGAACGAACGTTTTTATAACCTTATATTTATATAAAAAACTACAGACACGAATAATATATTTTGTCGTATTGTGCGATATAAACCTTCTAAACGTTAGAATTATATATTTATAGAAATACATAAAATATGTAAGAGCATATAAGTACATTTGAGTACACGTTATTGATATAAGTATATATTTGGTTATGCATGTATATATATATATGTATGTATATACTTACTTTATTATTCGATTTCATGGACAAACATTATTGTTTATTAACATACTTTTTATCGGTTCTCGTAAATGGGTCTAGACTTGGTCGTTGCGATTGAACACACACTTATGTGAATATGCTCATTAGGTGCTTGGTAGGATCACACAAGACCTGTTATTTGCCACTTGCTGTGGTTATTTATCTGGTATTGCGGTGCACGCTAAGGTGAGTTTCAGGGCTCCTTTTAACTATTTTAATCATGTTGGGGGAGATTAACATGCATGAACTTTAACTGTTTTGATAATCATATCACCTGAATACTCGAGCACAAGATTATGAAAAGTCCTCACTTGAAAGTTACTGTTAGTAATTGTATTTAGCGGGAAATTATTGAGTAGTACTACTGGGTTTGACAAGCCCCACTCGGGTCACTCGTGGGGAATCGATTGGATATCGAATGGGTGTTATAATGGTCAAACTACACTTATCCGCTGCTCAATATTCCATGAAACTGGCACGTATCTTTTTTGGTTGTTGAATGGGTGTATGTAAAGCTCAAACCTTACCGCCAAATGTCCGTTGCAAGTCGATCCATCAGAAATTGGCAGCCAAATTTTTTGGTCCCTTTCAGATTGTGGAAACACTGGGGCCAGCGGCTTATAGACTGCAGTTGCCTCCAACATCCAAAATTCATTTGGTGTTTCACGTTTCTCTGTTGAAAAAAGCTATCCGAGAGACCAGCAATTCCATCTTACTCCCTGAATTGGAACTTGGGGATGCGAAGGTGCTTTGTCTTGCGGCTGTTTTAGCTTTAAGGTTGATTCGGGACGGAATTGATTCCACTGAACAGTGGCTGGTATAATGGTACAACCAATCTGCAGAAGAAGCCACTTGGGAAGATGCATCTTGGATTAAAGGGCAGTTTCCAAATACAAGTCTTGAGGTCAAGATTTTATCGATGGGGGAAGCAATGATAAGAATGATCCATCAGCTTATCTAAAGGAGAATTCAAAAATACTACAAGTCTATTCTAGAAGGGGTAAAAGTGACATTATTAAAAGTGGCTAGGAGTTTGTTAGGGGAATGGTATTATAAGTAATAGAGAATAATGATGTGTCAAGGCCTACCTTTAACGTATGGAGAGAGGGCATAGCCCTACATGATAATGTATGGAGAGAGGGCATAGCCCTGGTTACTCATTGTATTCCGTTTTATCATCATACTGAAAATAAGATCCATTCCCCATCTTTTCTCCTAAATTCTCATCCATATTTTATCACAGTTACATCAATTACCCATCATTGGTCCGACCTACCTTTAACCTGCCGATTCTTTTCTGCCTCCATGGAAACCCGTATGCAAGCTCGTTTAGATAATCCGGATTCCCAGATCAAGCAACTTTAGAGTGATGTTGTAGAGATAAAATCGACCCTTCAAACTTTGGAAGTTGATCGCTCCGAATCTGCCGAGTTTAGGAAGATAGTGCTCGCTTGGATGAAGAACCAGGAGGCGCCCGTTGACGGCGATTCGTCCGGTTCTCGCTTGACCGGTCGTCCTTCGTTTTCTGGTGGTCCTAAATCTGCTTCCCTAGATCCACCGCCGTTACCCTGGGCGGTGAAAAAGGTTAAACTCCCTGAATTTTGTGGTTTTGATCCTCAGGGCTGGATCCAGAAGGCTACCCTGAATTTTGACATCAATGAAACCCCCGATGAATTGCGTATGCGTTGGGCTCAGTTGAGTATGGTGGGGGTTGCCCAACACTGGTTCACCGTTATCACACATGTAAAGGATAAAATCTCTTGGACCGATTTCAAATCGGCACTGTTGCAATGTTTTAGTGGGTTAGAGATCAATAATCCCTATGAGAAATTAGCGAATATTCATCAGTCCGATTCCATTTATGACTATATCGACGATTTTGAATACCTTCTTTCTCTGGTTCCTCGTTTGCCGGAATCTCAAGCTCTAGTTATTTTATTGCTGGTTTGAAGGACGATGTCAAAAAGTGGGTTCGATTGCATCGCCCTCAATCTCGGTTAGATGCGATGCATTTGTCTAAAGATGTTGAAGAAATGCTCAGGCCTTCCTCCGGTAACGTTGCTCTTTCCCGTTTCCGATATCTTAATTTGTATGAGCTTCAGGGTTTATGGTTCATCCGATGGGCCTCCCCCTTTGGGCCGCTAGGAGCCCACTCCCTCTTTAGCCGCTAAAGCTTCAGAACGTGTTTCGTCTTATTTTTATATATATTTTTTGTAGTTTATGTATGCCACGCTACTGGAAATTAAATGCGAATTTGTAAACAGAAACAATAACAATATTATTTTTATTAAACCAGAACAATACTATTACACTACAGAAGGGGTAGAAGCAGAATAACAAAATTAAATGCAGAAAAAAAGAAATAACGAAGCCAGAGCTCATGTTGAACACGATTTCCTTAAAACAGATTTCGGTCTGTTTCCCAGGATACGGTGGCTAAAGCAACGTATTGCCGGAGTGATTACTTGCCTGAGATCGCAGAGAGAGTCGAGAAGAGCAGAGGAGAATGCAGGTTTTTGGTGTCTTTTCTGTCTGATATCGACGGGTTTATATAGCCACGAAATTGATTGTTGTCCAAGACAACAATCATCATTAAAAACGTATATCAGTTTCTAAAATAACTGATTACGTATTAATTAGGATGGAGTGTTCTCCAAGATCAAATCATTTCCAAAATTATTTAGCGAGAGGAGCAAAAACCGGTCTGCGCAAACCCGACCATTTTCGAGTCGCATTCGCAGGATGCGCGAGCGCGCCCAATATTTTTAACCGGGTTTCCGGAGTGATTACTTGCCTGAGATCGCAGAGAGAGTCGAGAAGAGCAGAGGAGAATGCAGGTTTTTGGTGTCTTTTCTGTCTGATATCGACGGGTTTATATAGCCACGAAATTGATTGTTGTCCAAGACAACAATCATCATTAGAAACGTATATCAGTTTCTAAAATAACTGATTACGTATTAATTAGGATGGAGTGTTCTCCAAGATCAAATCATTTCCAAAATTATTTAGCGAGAGGAGCAAAAACCGGTATGCGCAAACCCGACCATTTTCGAGTCGCATTCGCAGGATGCGCGAGCGCGCCCAATATTTTTAACCGGGTTTCTCTACCTCCTAGGCCTTCAATATTTTTATTTTATTTTGTTAACTTTCATGAAAGACTAGAATACCTTAGACTGAAAAAAAATATATATACTCTACCTCCTAGGCCTTCAAATATCCTCTATGAGCACATATTGATCACATATCCTAGAAAGAAAAAGACCAAATTAACAAATTTACTCTCACACATTGAAACCGAGCTGTGATTTCATTGAATTTACTCAAAAAATACATAGCGGGAGACTAAAAATTAACTGGCCAAACACAAAACAAAGGAGAGGACTTCATAACAAAATAACCTAACCGGCGTACTGGCTACACTAGCTACTTCTTTCCCATGTCCTCATTGTTGGACACAATTGATATATTTGTTGAATATATGAACTAGAAACACATGGGTAGAAGCATTCGTTGAAAATGAAAAATTGAACTTCTATTAATTTAGTGGGGTACAAAACCCTAAGGTGGCGTTTGGTTCATTGAATTCAATGAAATTGGAATTGATGTTTTTTCTTTTAAAATTGTTCTTGATTGAGTAAAGAAGGAATTTGAAATGCAACGAATTCCTTTAATCAATGCAATTTAGTACTATTTCAACATTCCTTAGAAATCATTCACTTTAACGAAGGAAAGTTACATAGTCTCAAATTCCATTGATTAAATGAATTCGTTGCATTTCAAATCCCTTCTTTACCCAATCAAGAACAATTTTGAAAGAAAAAATTATCAATTCCAATTCTATTGAATTCTATGAACCAAACGCCACCTAAGAATATAACTCCTATTTATAAGCCTACCATCCTTATCAAACTCTAATTTTAAAACCTATAGATAAACAGTAACCAAACAATTAGACTTAAATAAAACAATTAAAACTAACTAATAAGCTAAGTAGCCCTTCAACTTTTTATTATTTCAACTTGCCCCCTTATATTAAGATTAAGTCATTATTCTCCTCCTTAATCTTTGTTAGATAATATAAGCTTCTAGAAGTATTACATCTGATACAAGTTGTATGTATGCAAGTGGAGGAACAACAACGTCACCCTCATCCGTCATTTCCATCGAAGTGTTTCCCTTTGAGTGGTTTTAGACCAAGTATGTGCCGGTCCCACGGATGGCGCCAATGTTGCGTCCCAAAATCCCGAGGGGTGGTATTCTTCATGGTTAGCGAATTTAAGATATCTTGAATGATTCTAGAGTGTTCTGCAAAACAAGAAACACCGTTAGCCTCGACACGAAAGGCCCCGAAGGGGGTCTTCGTGACCAAGCTCCGGCGTGAGAGTAAGAGGTCGTTTGTCAGAAGTGTGCCAAAAATTGTAGAAAGAGAGTTATGGATTGGAGAGAACTTACTTCTCATCACGGCTTACCTTTCCTTTTATATTAGAAGCCATCATGTCCGCATTTAATGCTGCAGGGAGCATTTAATGTCCCAGAGTGCAACTTCTCCGTCCAACAGGGAATTGTTGGAACTTAAAATCTATGTGACTGACGCCATCAAATCTGTTTACCGAAGTATTCGAATGAAGAATCCATGTGAAATGATTCAGAGATGCAGGTTGTGATGCTCGAGGCTTGCAGATTGGACCGAAGACCGTTTTCTGGAAAAGTCAACTGTTCGGGTCAACGGTCAACGTAAAAGTCAACGGAAGATCGGTTCGAGCGAGTCAAGCTTCGGATTAATTAAATCAACTTTGATTTAATTAATATTTCATGTTATTTTATTTACTTGTAATTCTGTTATGTTTTTATGTTTTTACTATTGTTAGTCACCCTCACTATATATATAGTGAGGGTGCCCCATTCATTATTTAGAGAGTCTTAGAGAGAGTCTCCAAATGGATGGATGATTTCCTTTAGAGTGTGAGATTTCCATTCTAGAGAGAGAGTGAGTCATGGATTTCTAGAGAGAGAGAGAGTGTTGTCATGATTTCTTGATTGTAATCATTCAATTAATGAAATCATTCGACTTGTTCATTATCTTTCTATGTCTTTGATTATCATAGATTCTTCTTATCATCATTGTCTCCTTCGGGTTTTCGAATCCGAACCTCGTTCTTGCTCAAAGTCATGATTATTGATGTGAAAATCGGTCCTGACAAATGGTATCAGAGCGGGTAACCGATCAGATTCATCTCACCGTGAATCTGGTCACTCGAATCTGTGATTTTGAGCTTGAATATGGTGAAGATTTGAAAACTCATTTTTTAGACTTTTTCTCATTTTTCTTCATTATTGATGAATTCTGGACAGATCTGATGTTGTGAGATGTCAGGTTATTGTTCATGGAGTCTATCTGATGATTGTTTATCTTCAACTTATTCAAATCAGTGAGAGAAATGATGATCCGAGCAGATTTTTCGTAACTGTTGAGTTTTTCCCGTTTTTAGGGTTTTTGAAGAATTTTGGGCTTGATTCTTAGTTTTCTGGGTTTTTCTTCATGGATTTGGATGAAGTAAGATATGATTCTCAGTGAAAACGCGTTCTGGATCCATTGGAAGCATCCATTTCGTCTGAATCTCAACTGTTTGGACAGATCTGGAAAAACACACACACTAGTGTGTGTTTCATGGTGTTCTTCGTGTTCTTGAGGATTTCCAGATTTTAAAGACTGTTTTTGATCCGATTTGCTACTGTTATGGAGTGTTGGTGGCCACAACATTGTCATGGATGGTTTAGCTTCAAATATCGTGCATCATAACGGGTTTTCCAATCGTTTTTGGGCAGATTCGAGATCACCAAGTAAGGTTTCTTATTCTTCATCATTTTCCACATTTCTCTAACTTTTTTTGAAGATTTGAAGATTGCCTTAGCGGACTTGTATCAGTTCTTAGCGAACTTGACGGACGTTAGCGAACTTCTACAGCTCTTAGCGAACTTGAATCTAGTATTAGCGAACTTCATTAGTTCTTAGCGAACTTGTTTGCTTTAGCGAACTTGTTTGCTTTAGCGTACTTGTTTGCTTTAGCGGACTTATTTCATGCTTAGCGGACTTGTTTTTCGTTACACTAAG
>JBCNJP010014150.1:0-11349 GCA_039602395.1 Deinandra increscens subsp. villosa | reverse complement strand
GGTGTCACAGCAAGGCAGGGTGAAAAGGCCTAAAAGGCAGATACCAATTGTTCAAGAACATGTACCTCAAGATCCACAACCGGAACCTGTTTCACAACCGCCAATGTCTGAACCGGTGGTCTCACCACATGCTACTGTGACTGAGACACCAGCGGTTAATACTCTTGTTGATGAATCTGAGTCTGATGATGATTTCATGGATACTGGGGCTGACTCTGAGGACTTGTCGGAACCTAATGATCCGTTTGTCCGTGTTCTGATAAACTCTAAGTATGTGAAGCTGCTGAAGGGTAGTGATGCACATATTGCTTACAGAGTCAGTCAGAAGAAAAGCATCGACCGTTATCAGAATCGAGTATATGATGTGGTGGCTTCTGAATCCGATGAAGATTACAATCCTGAAACTGAGGGGATTTCTGGTAAAGGTAAACAGCCAGTGGCCGGCTCATCTGTTACTCCATCCAAAGGGAGGAAGAAATCAGTAGTTGGGGGCAGAATGAGGAAGAGAAAGGGCGTTGGTGTGCAGCAGTTTGTTTTGCAACCTCGTACCAGTGTTTCTACATCTACTGCAGCTGCTTCAACAGTTCAGACTTCAGTGTCTGATACTCAAGCTGAATTTCTGAGAAATTTGATGAATGCTAGTCAATCGACAACTGCTGGCACAGCACCTTCAGCAAGTGCTGGTGTGCAGTTTGTTAGTCAGTCTATGGGATCTTCAACGCCGATTTTCACAACAGCAACTGCATCTACCCAGTCTACACCAGATGTCAATTTCAATTTTGAAGAAGGTTCTAGTGTCTTTCTCTCAGGCGAGTATCTTACAAAGCGCTTTATCTGATCAACAATCACAGATTGATGCCTTGAAGGCTAAAACTGAGGCTCAAGAGAAGATGATTACAGTGCTGCGTTTTGATAATGAAGATTTGACTCAGCGGGTTGTTTCATTGCAACGTCGTGATGATATTAAGGATCAGGAGATTTTAAGATTGAAGCAAGTTAGTCAGAATCAGTCAAAAATGCTTCTTGAGATGAATGAGCAATTAAAGTTCTTAGTGGAGAAATTTAAAGCTCAGGGGGAGTTAGGAGACGGTTCAGGGTGTAATGAAGACCCAATGCGTTTCTTAAACGATGATCCTGACCAAGATGATCAAGGGAATGTTGGTGGCGGTCCAGGCCCATCTGGAACTACGGGTTCGGGTGCTAGTGCATCATCATCCCAGGGGGAGAAGGATTCGAGAGAAGCAGTGCCAATTTCAGTAATTCCATCTAGTCAAGCAGCTAAAAGTCTGAATGAATTTGCTGAAATGCTACAGACGCTTGAAGAGGGGGAATTTGTTGGTGAGTTGACGGTGGAGGAGTTAAAACGAGTTTTTGAATTAAATGAAGAAGAGCTGAGAAAGACAGCTGAGAAATAACCAGAGAAATACAATGAACCAGAACCAGAGTCGGATGAAGACATTGATGGTATTTTTGAAGAAGAAGTTGAAGTGGAGGATATTACAGAGGAAGAATATCCAGATCTGTACTCCAACTTCAATAACAATCAAACTGCTTGTGATGAGTTTGAAGTATTTCCTAAAGATAAAGATGCTGAAGTTGAAGAGGTTTTGAAAAAGAAAGAAGCTGAGAAACCTGAAGACCCGGTGGTTAAGGAGGCACAGGTTCAAAAACAGAATCAGACGTTTAAAGAATTTATGAAAGCATTTCATTCAAACTATGTGCCGCCTCCGAAACCAGTTAAGCAAAGATCGTCTTTTAAGTTTAAGGGTCGGGTGTCAGGAGAAATTATCAGCTGGATGTATGCTTCGAGTTTGAGGTGCTATGGAATTAAACGTGAAAACGGAATCCAGTACTTCAAGCGAGCCAAGGATTTCAGTACTTTACCGGTTTGGGATGTTCGTGAGCTGACGAGAAAACCTTTTTGTTGTTATGGCAATGATGCAGTAGGAATGCATTTTAAAAAGATTCTCGAGAAAGAGTGTCGTGAAGGTTTTCAATTTCTGGATCCTCAAAAACCTAGACGACGTCGATCTACGACAAGAGTTCATGCATTGACTGGTAAAAAGCTGATAATTCTGGTTTTTCCAAAGAAGCCTGATGTTATGTAGAAGATACCACTGATGAAGATGCAACAAGATTTTATCAAGGATCTGAGGTGGTGGTATTACAATGAAAAGACGGGTGAAGCAGTTATTGTTTTGGAAGAAGAGAATCGGGTTGTGAAGATCTACGATCCTATGTGGCTGATTAACTTGTCAAAGGCTGATATTACTGAGTTGTACTACAATCCTATCCTGTATCATCCTGATTTTATGGATCAAGCGCTGAAGTTCCAGAGGGTGATAAGGGTTTGTTTTGCATTCAACATCTTTACCGGAAACAATCATGATTTGGTTAGGAAAGGTGATGAGACTACTTCAGATGCTCGAGGCTGATGAAGAACGGTCCAGCTGTTGCCAAGGGGGAGTTTGTTGATACACGAAATGGCAATGAGCTGGATCGATCGAAGACACAAAGTTTTGATTTAGGTCTGTTGGCCGAACTCCGGCCGAACCCTGGCCGAGCCTTGGCCGAACCTGGGGTTCGGACATGCTATGGAGTTCGGACGTCCGTAGGTCTATAAATAGATTTGTGTCTTTGTATTTTGTAAGTTTTTCTGAGAGAGTTTGAGCGAACTTGTCTGTGAGTTGTCTCTGTGTAATTCTCTGTAACTCTGATTCTCTATCAATAAGAGATTGAGTTTATTTACGTTTTGTGTGTTGATTCTCATTTGATTACGTTTTGTATTCGATCAATTCGTCCAAACCGATCCGTATCCAGGCACTTACAAGTGTCCATCCCAGTTTTTACCAAAATCGATTGCGCAGGCACGCAACATGTATTCCAGGGTTTGGATTGTCTATTCACTTTGGCCATCGGTCTGGGGATGGTAAGCAGTACTCATGTTAAGTTGAGTACCTATGGATTCATAAAACGATCGCCAGAAGTTAGACATGAAGCGACTAACTCTGTTAGAGATGATTGAGACGGGAGTCCCATGGCGGGAGAATATCTCTTTCATGTAGAGGGTTGTTAGTCGTTCCATGGAATCCTCTTCCTTTATGGGTAGGAACTGAGCTGATTTCGTTAAACGGTCGATGATAACCCAAATAGTATCGTTACCATTTCGGCTCTTCGGTAGCTTGGTGATGAAATCCATGGCGATACGTTTCCATTTCCACTTGGGGATTATCGGTTGGACAAGCAAACCGGACGGTTTCTGATATTCGGCTTTAACTTTGGCGCACGTTAAACACTTACCGACGTAAGTGGCACTTCCATCATCATGTTGGGCCACCAGTAAAGCTCTTTCAGCCCGTGGTACTTCTTGTCAGCACCAGGGTGGATTGAGTACTTTGATTTGTGAGCTTCGTCCATGACCAGATTTCTGATGTCTCTGTACTTAGGTACCCAAATTCTATTCATGAAGCATTTTGCACCGCCAGGTTTGATCTCGAATTGACGGTCCATACCTCATAGACCTTCGTTTCCGACGTTCTCTTCTTTCAGAGCTTCTAGTTGGGCGTCACGAATCTTGGAGGGTAGCCCGGTGTGGATGGTCAATGCAAGGGATCTGACACGAAGTGACTTCACACGATCTTTACGACTCAAGGCTTCTGCTACTACGTTTGCCTTTCCAGGATGATACAAGATTTTGCATTCGTAATCGCTGAGCAACTCGACCCATCTTCGTTGCCTCATATTCAACTCTTTCTGGTTTAAGATATGCTGGTGGCTCTTATGGTCCGTGAAGAGTTTGCATTCCGTGCCATAGAGGTAGTGTCTCTAGATCTTGAGGGCGAATACTACGGCTCCGAGTTCTAGGTCGTGAGTGGTGTAGTTCTTTTCGTGAACCTTCAATTGACGTGAGGCATAAGCTATGACTCGTTCACATTGCATAAGAACGCATCCAAGGCCTTGATGAGATGCGTCACAGTAAATGCAGAAATCGCGGTTGCCTTCAGGTAAGGCTAGAATGGGAGCGTCACATAGCTTCCGCTTCAACGTTTGAAAAGCTTCTTCAGTCTTATCATCCCAGATGAATTTCTTCTCCTTCTGAGTCAGAGTGGTCAGGGGTTTGGCTATTTTGGAGAAGTTCTCGATGAACCTACGGTAATAGCCAGCAAGACCAAGAAATTGTCGTATTTCAGACGGGGTAGTTGGAGGGCTCCAACTTTTGATTGCTTCGATTTTCGTGGGATCAACATGAATTCCATGAGAGTTGATTACGTGGCCTAGGAAATGTACTTCTCTGATCCAAAATTCACAATTTGAGAACTTGGCGTACAATTTCTCCTTTCTAAGCAATTCCAGAATGAGTTTGAGATGTTGTTCGTGTTCTTTCTTACTACCAGAGTAGATCAGAATGTCGTTGATGAACACGATAACGAATTTTTCGAGATAGGGTTTACCCACGCGATTCATGAGGTCCATGAATACGGCAGGCGCGTTGGTTAACCCGAAGGGCATGACTAGGAACTCGTAGTGGCCGTAACGAGTCCTAAAAGTACTTTTGGCGACATCTTCATCTCGAACCTTCAGTTGATGGTAACCGGAGCGTAAGTTGATATTAGAATAGAAGCTTGACCCTTGGAGTTGGTCGAATAAGTCGTCAATCCTTGGGAGGGGATACCGGTTCTTCACCGTTAACTTGTTCAGTTCTCGGTAGTCGATAAACATACGGAATGATCCGTCCTTCTTCTTGACGAATAGGACAGGGGCTCCCCAGGGTGAGAAGCTCGGTCTGATAAGTCCTTTATCAAGAAGTTCTTGTAGCTGATTCGACAACTCTTTCATTTTGGATGGAGCTAAGCGATACGGTGATTGGTCAACTGGTGCGGCTCCAGAAACTAAATTGATATGAAATTCTACCTGTCGAGGCAGAGGTAACCAGGTAGATCGGAAGGAAACACGTCGGCGTATTCCCGAACGATTGGAACGTCTTTGATCTTCTTCTCCTTGGATTTCTTGGAAGATACATGTGCCAGAAGGGCAGGATAACCCTTCCGGAGGCATTTCTGAGTCTTCATGCACGAAATGATATGTGCTTTGTATCGACGCGATCTCCTTGAATGGTCAAGGTTTCATTGTTAGCTATGGGAATCTTGACTTGCTTCTCGCGGCAAACTATTTTTGCACGATTAGCGGACAGCCAATCCATTCCAACTACTACATCGAAGCTTCCGAGCTGGACGGGTAGGAAGTTTATGTTGAACTTATGTCCTAATAGATCCAGTGAACAATCTTGGAGCATTTCAAGTGCTTCTATTTGTTTACCATTGGCCAATTCAATTATATACTTAGTATCTAATTTCGTAGGGGTGATATTAAAGATAGAGCTAAAATCACTAGACACGAAGCTTTTATCGGCACCGGTGTCAAATAAAACGGATGCATAATGTTCATTTAACAGAAACGTACCCGTAATGGTGTGCGGGTCTTGTCGTGCTTCAGTCGCATTCAGCACGAACGCTCTTCCACGTGCAGCATCAGTTCCTGGTTTCTTCAGCTTGGGACAGTCGCTTTTGAAGTGACCAGTGTTCCCACATTCGTAGCAGGTGTTAGTGGTCTGGACTTTGTTCGCGTGACTCGGGCAGTCCCGATAAATGTGACCTTTAGCTTTGCAATTCTTGCAGTAAATGTTACTGCAGTCTAGAGTGTGGTGCAGGTTACACTTGTTACACAGGGGCAGGTTGCCGGTGTAACCATTTCTCTTTGCATCAGCGGCAGGTGCAACAGCTGCATAAGCCTTGATGGCTTTTGGAACTTCAGCAGCAGGAGTTTCTGCAGGTCTCTTCTTCTTCCAATCATGACCACGTTTGTGCTTGTGGTCGGGTTTGACGTTACTAGAGGAGGTGGGTGGAATAACAGCAGACTTAACTTCAGAGGCTTTCTTGGTGAATAACGCACCTTGGCGGGCGGCTTGGTAGGTCAAGCTGTGGGCCAAACGTATGGCTCTCTGGAGGGTAGCAGGATTAGATGACATGACATGTCCCTGGATGAGAGGGGAAAGTCCCTAGATGTACCTCTCTATCTTCTTGTATAGAGGGGTAACCATTGTGGAGCATAAGTGTGCCAGTTCATGGAAATGTCGAGTGTACCCAGCTATATCGGCACCAACCATGGTGAGATTCCAGAATTCAACTTCCAGGCGTTGCAGTTCTTCTCGGGGGTAGTACTCATCTCTCACGAGTACCTTTAGATCTTCCCAAGACATGGAGTAAGCTAGATCATGACCCAAGGTTTCAGCATAGGAATTCCACCAGGTTAGTACACCTTCGCTGAAGACGCAAGTGACATACTTGACCTTGTATTCATCTGGACAGTTGCACATACGATAGATAGATTCAGTTTTCTTGAACCACCGGATCAGTCTGATAGCACCTTCAGTGCCTTTGAAATGGATGGGTTTGCAGTTCATGATGTCTTTATAGCTGCAGTCCCGAGTACCTGTAACGAGAGATCAAAAGCTTCTTGGAAAAAATCCTTCGTAATTGTTACTTGCTGATCTTCAATCAAATCGTGGATTTAACTTACCGGTAGGTGAGCGATGTCCGTCGGAGGCAGTGGAACGTTCTGCGTTAGATGCAGCAAGGGCTTCAGTCACACGTTGGAGTACTAATTCTTCAATTGCAGCAACACTCATAGGCGGTGGCGGAGGCGGAGGAGGAGGAGGATTAGCTCTCGTAGTACGTCTAGGCATGATTCTAATTTCACATAGGTAAAACAAGAGTAAGGTAATCATAATAACAACCAAACATATCACGACATACATCAATCATACACGTGCAAGAAGAAATATAACATCACAACACAATCATAATAGTGAATCAAAACGTACATCATAACGTCCATAACCGTGACTGAAAACAATTCATACAAGACAACATTGTTTTTGGTGGATAACATGATTCCACAATAGCACAAGTTACATCACATTACAAAAGTAGGGGTAAAACAGATTCCCAATATGTCAATATTGCTGATATCATGGGTGCTGGAGCAATGTCAAAATCTCTCCAATCTGCATGATGACCGAGAGCGTCAGCTGGAGGGCGTCATTGAAATCTGCAAGTGATGGCGTGTTGGCTGCGAGGGATTCCACAGCAGCGAGGGCGGCGCCGGTGACTTCTCCTAGAAGTGTATGTAGAGTGTCCAAAGTTTGGATATAAGAACCAGTGAGGCTCTCGAGCTCAGTAATACGGATCTCCAGGGCAGCTATGGGCATAAGTGGGAGCCGAATGATAGCCTGGAGGCGGTGAATCTCGGCATCACGACGAGCAATGCCGTCAAAAAGGGAGATAATCAGAACGCCTATGGCAACACCATGAACAAGGATGGGTGGGGAATCAGCCTCAGCGGGTGCAATGGGTGCTACGGGGGTAACCGGTGCAGTGGGGGTGACTGGAACAACAGGGGTGACCAGAACATAAGAGGTGACCGGAACAACAGGGGTGACTGGAGTAACAGGGGTGACTCTAGCGGCCGCAGCAGATGACGTCTCGCCAAACTCGTAGGTGCTATCGTCAAAATGCACTTGCTTCTTTAAGGGAAGCGAGGGTGAGTCGGTAGGAGCAAGGGTAAGCTCTGGGGTACGTGATATCTTGCGGGGAGATCCCACACGAGAGGCAAGGCGGGTCCCACGAGAGGGGTAGCGAAAGACGGAGTTCCGCCCGGTATACATGCGGAGGGGTCCAGAGGGTGTAGTCCTAAATGGGCGGAAAGACGGGGCACGCATAGGCGAGGCAGCACGAGATGAGCTCAAGGTGACCGTAATAAAGTCTCCGTCATCAAGGGGGTCGTCAGCAGTGATGTCCACATCGTAAAATGGTGGCTCATCCGGATCTTCCTTGGAGTCCGTCTCCTCGTCGTCAGTGACATGGTCGAGCACGCTGGTAGGTGAGGTCGGCGTGGCAGTGGGTGGAGATGCTGGAGCTGGTGGAGGTGGCATCGTCTCAATCTCCACTCCCGAGTCCGAAGATAGCTCGACGGGGGTAGTCATGCTGTGGCAAAGTTTCCAAGTCATAATAATAGTCTTACGTGTGTGTAATTATAATAGTTAAGGGAAGCAACAAGTAAGGCATGTATGTAATGTAAGGAAGTAATGCATGGGATGGCGCTAGCAGAGCGTTAGGCTATAGACTAAGTTTTAGTATGCAACCTAGTTCTCTATAACCTTGGCTCTGATACCAATCTGTCACACCCCGGTATTTATTGTGTCGGGTGCGAGCGAGATGATTCACAGTCTAGATTACATAGAACGACCTCTGGATGATTAAACAACAAGATCCGTTTAGAAAGTTAAGTTAATTAAAAATGTGGAGTTTCATTCAAAGTTGCAGCGGAAATAGTAGTGAAAGTATATTTGTCTTAATTGTTACAAAAAAAAATACATTTCAAAAAGATTTGAGAACATCACACCGTTAGGTGTTATGCAATGAAATCTCCAAAAGTGCAGCTTGGTTTGACCGTGACTCTAGAATAAGAAAAATGCAGGTCCTAAATGATATGATGTCGTGAATGCAGCAAGGTTCAATCACCTGAGAATTTATATACTAAAACGAGTCAACATAAAGTTGGTGAGTTCACAGGTTTAGATAGCATGCATGTAAAGTTTGATAAACAAGTTTGATTGAATCATCCCATCGTTTGACAATTTGTTTAGATACTGTTTTATAAATTACCATGAACCTTGAATTCCGAAACTAATTGATTACCCACTCATGATACTATGTCCAACAGTACCACATGGCCAAATATAACTGTATGTACTCTCTTGACTATTAAAACGAAGTCAGGATTGGAGCTACCAATCAAAGCGGGGGCGTTAACTCAAGAGATCTATCCACGAGTCATCGTTTCTGTTTGTAAATTAATCGGATTCAACTAATAGTGGGGTTTCATCATAGCATGAACAAGCATGATACAATAGGATTTGGACTAGAAAAGCTCATGTAATCAATAAGGTAACAAGTAATCTATTTGTCAGGAAATGATTTATGGTTGTATGAATTCTCTCCCAAGTATTAAAACAATTAAAGAAAAGGGGCCGTGAAAACTCACCTGAATGTAAATGATTCAGTAAGATAGGCAAGTAAGCAGTCCTATACAATGTTATAAGACAACTTAGAATATAAAAATTGGGTTGACATCTAAGTCACTCCAATTTGGTTGGTCAAGTCTTGGCGTTATGGTAACCCAGTGTTTTGATACGATATCGTTGACCTTAAGGAATTATTTATTGAAAATAAATATTTATTGTGCGATAAATAAAATATTATTTATTTCCATGATAATAATTAGTTTAGAAATAGTTTATATTTCTAAATAAATATCATATGAGTTTAAAGGACTTTTATAGGAAGAAATGACGGTTTAAGGTCAAAACAAGCTTTTTGCCGGTTTTTGCCGCATTTCACGTTATTTGTAAATTTGACTAAGGCAAATGATCTAATAAATAAATACACATTTATTTTAATCATTGAATCATATCAAATCATAAAATTCAAGTTCAATAGTCCAAGTTCCTAGTTTTGTCAGTTTTGCCGGTTTGTGTCCGATTTAGCCGGTTTTGATCCTGTGACTCGTTCTAAGGCTTGTAAACTACCAAAACATTTTGTAAACTTATTATAAGTTATATTAAGTCCCTAAAAGTGTTCAAGATAAGTTGTAACATTTATTTGATTATCTTTACAAAAACGAGGTTTCCGGGTCCGTAAAGTGTCCGTTTTTTGTCCCGTTTTTCCCCAAATTTAGCTATTTTCAAAAGGGATTTTGTACTAGGGTTTTTATGACTAAATAAATCCTTTATTATCAATTTAAAAGGGGTAAAATTTTCTGTCTAAAAATTACCCTAATTTATCTATAGCTTCCGAGACTTTTTAGTGGGTTATTTTTATAGATTTAGTCGTCCAAACATATCAATAAGTCGTATGGTGCTATCCATAGCCTTCTAACATGTTAAAAATTTCGGACCTAGGGTTCCAAGAGTCACAAATTTTCGGATCTAGTGGTTTGTTCATAAATCCAAGGCACATTGTACACATACTAGTATCATAACACTTGTTTTTCCATAGATCTATATAATGTAGTGTATGAGGGGTTCAATATACATGAAATCACTAGTAGAAACACATGATGTACTAGATCTAACATGAACATAAACATAGTTTTAGGTTGCTAAGAACATATAAGTAAATGCATGTCAAAAATCACCATTTTTAACCAAGACTTGTGGTTGGAGTTCTAGATGGAAAACATAACTAGTTAACATGAATAACTAGTGAAATATCAAGAAAACAATATCTACTAACTTGAGAAAAACGTGGAGATAGATGGAGGATGGTAGATCTTGCTTCCTTGTTGCTCCTAGTAGCTTTGATCTTCAAGTATTATGGAGATTTGATGAAGAAAAGCTAGAGAGAGAGTAGAGAGAGAGAGAGAGAGACGACGGGTTTGAGAGGAGAGAGAAAAGAGATTGTGCTTTCTTTTGTGGAAGTAAATGAGAGTGCTAGGTTTCTATTTTAAGGGTAGTATTTATATGATTACGCAAAAAGAAAGGAAAGAAAAGGGTTTGGTTCAAGTGTGGGGTGGTGGTGGCGGTTTTTGTCCCAAACCGTAAAGGAGGGAGAGGGAACAAGGGGGGGGGGGGGTTCTAGGGAGCAAGGAGGAGAGGAGGGAGAGTCAAAGGAACCTTGGTACAAGTAGGGTGGATGTGTAAGGGTTCTAGGGTGGCTAAGGTGATGATGGTGTTGGTTTAGGTAAGGTACACGTGAATAGTGTATGGTTTAATTATTAGGGGATTAGTAGTAGATTAAATAAAGGTGGTGGATTACTACTAATGATAGTTGTAAGTTGTTGGGTGTCGGGTTTTTGATCGTGAAAGATAATAGGATCAAAGGTGACATGAGATTTGATCATGCATGTCATGGATATGCATGGAGGATAATAATACAAAGTTGAGGAAAAAGAAATGATACAAGTCTTGTTAAAATATATGTGGCGTTGAATGGTGAAAAATGTTTACATTAAATGTTTATATAAAAACCTAATGGTTTTTCGGTATAAAAACACTAAACATTTAAAAGGGTTTATTATATGACGTAGTTGATAAATGAATAAATAAACTCAAGCGTTCATTGGATATTTTTACATCGAAGTAACGTTATGAACTTTGCATGTAATTTAAATACTACAAAAGTGACAAGATAATATTAAAATTCTTTTTATATTAAACCACATACGTTGTGGTGAATATTTTTTATTATTAAAATTCCATCGGATATATATATATATATCTATACTACTATA
>JBCNJP010014149.1:0-11350 GCA_039602395.1 Deinandra increscens subsp. villosa | reverse complement strand
TGTTTGCAACACATCATATTCCATCGAATTTTTTTCGTTTTTACCAATTGCGAAACCTTTTCCAATTGTAAAACACGATTTTTAAATGAATCGAAAAGCTAGAATCTTGTTTTGGTTACCCCCCTTCCAAGTTTTATTCCCGGTAATTAATTAAAATCATAGGTGGCTCGTGATACCACTGTTGGGTTATATAACTATTATCAAAACACGAGTACGCAGCGGAAAGAATCCTATGAATTAATCTAACTAACCGGTTTTAGAACGTGTACCTTTTTAGCTCGGCAAGGCTTGATTTCTTGGAGGATTTGATACAAATCCCTCTACGATCGCACACACGACACACCAATGCTATGTGCTAGCAACCGATCACGAACTCCTCTTGATGTAGGCTTGGTCGAACCACACAAGAACCGAAACCCCTAGGGTTTTCCTTGTTGCCGAAATCGAGAGAGAATAGAGAGAGATTAGGGTTTTCTTTTATCTGATAAAAGCAGCAACTAATCCTTAAACCCATAGGCTCTATTTATAGGATTAGAATACTTGATAAACAAGCAAAGGATTTGGATAATCCCTTAACCGAATTCGGCCTAAAGGCTTATCACAAAGCCTCTCCCAATTGTAATCCAATTACAACTCTCTCTAATTACAACTAACACCCCTGTTAACAATTAACTGTCAGTTTTTAACGAAACCTCGTTAAATGTTCGTGATAAATATTAATTAACCATTAATTAATATTAATACATTTGGTGTCGAGACGTGTGACCCCGTAGGCTTAAATAATTTCCGGACATACGCTTACTATTACATGATCATATCCCTACATTCTCTTACACGTGCAAGTTACTTTTTAACGATCGTTGATGATTTTAGTCGAGCTACTTGGGTTTTTCTTTTGAAGCAAAAACATGAGGCGTCGACGTGCCTTAAATCTTTTCACAAAATGGTGCAAGTACAATTTGAGAAAAACATTAGGAGGATAAGATGTGACAATGGTGGCGAGTTTACATCTAATCAAATGATCGAATTTTATGTCAACCAAGGGATCATCCTTGAGACATCTTGCACACACACACCGCAACAAAACGGTGTTGTGGAACGCAAGCACAGACACTTGTTGGAGACGGCTCGGGCTTTGAGGTTTGAAGCAAATTTACCCATAAGATTTTGGGGAGAGTGTGTTCTAACAGCTGCCCACTTAATAAATCGAATGCCATCGGATGTCATTGACAATAAAACGCCATATGAGGTTTTATACAACCAAAAACCCAACTATGACTACATGAGGGTTTTCGGTTGTTTGGCGTATTACAAAAGCACTGAAACAAACGGAGACAAATTCAAGATGAAGGGCAGACCGGGAGTTTTCTTGGGCTATCCGCCAGGTACAAAAGGTTACAAGATCTTTGACATCCAACACAACAAAATCGTGATATCAAGAGATGTAAAGTGCATAGAGAATTTTTTTCCTTTTGCTAATAGCAAGGTGGAAGAAGAAGAAATTTTTATACCTCCAAGTATTTGGGTTGATGAAGTCATCGTTCAAAAAAGGAAAGAACTTAACAGTGAACCAAATGAAACTAAGATTCGGCCTGAAGGAAGTCCAAATGTAACTGAGATTGGACATGGTGAGTATGGTGGGCCGATTAAAGAGTTTGAGGATGATTTTGAGCATCACACACAAACCGAGACACCTAGTGAAGATCAAACAGAAGTTGATGTTGGGTCACAAAGAAGTCAAGATGAGGAGAATCAGTTTGGGCCGATTGAAGAGCCCACCTTCAATTCTGATAGCAATAATTTTGTAGAACCGCCAAAAAGAAATAGAAGCCGTCCTACGTATCTTGATGATTATGAAGTCCAACTTCCCCCATCTATAGACCACAAGCAACCCACTTCCAGTCGAGAGTCCTCAACGGTACATTCCTTAGCACATTATATTTCTTATGATAATTTTACTAACACACACAAAGCCTTTTTATCGGCCATTACTTCAAACAATGAGCCAAAACATTTCCAACAAGCCATTCAGGACCCAAGGTGGATAGAAGCAATGAAAAAGGAGATCCAAGCTCTTGAACAAAATAAAACTTGGACTTTAGAAGAGCTACCAAGCGGAAAGAAGGCCATTGACTCCAAGTGGGTCTACAAAATCAAATACAAACCAAATGGAGATGTGGAAAGGTACAAGGCCCGGCTCGTAGCAAAAGGATTCACACAAACGGAAGGAGTAGATTTCCATGAGACGTTTGCTCCAGTGGCAAAACTCGTTACGGTTCGAACACTTTTAACGGTGGCAGTAAAACGAGAATGGCAAACACACCAACTTGATGTGAATAATGCATTTTTGCATGGGGATTTACACGAGGAAGTCTACATGAAAGTCCCCCAAGGTTTTAAGAAACCAAACGACAACCGAGTGTGCAAACTAAAAAAATCTCTCTATGGGTTAAAGCAAGCTTCAAGAAATTGGTACCAAAAATTCACAAATTCCCTAATGGAGATTGGATTCAAACAAACAGGGGCTGACCATTCTTTGTTCACATTTAAAAGAAGGGAAACCTTTGTTGCGATACTCATCTATGTAGATGATATCATTATTGCAGGAAACAACTCCAAAAAAATAGAAGAAATCAAGAAGTTCCTCCATGAACGATTCAGCATTAAAGACCTTGGCCCTTTGAAGTTTTTTCTTGGGGTAGAAGTTGCACGAACAAAAGAAGGAATGGTGTTAAGTCAAAGAAAGTACACACTCGACATATTGACAGATACCGGAAAGACCGGTTGCAAACCGAGTGCATTCCCAATGGAACAAAACTTGAGACTTGGGAAATGTGAAACTGAAAAACAAGTGGATGGAAATCAATACCGAAGACTAATAGGTAGACTTCTCTACCTACAAGCCACAAGGCCTGATATCACCTATGCAGTAAACATCCTTAGTCAGTTTGTAGGTGACCCTCGACAAAGCCACATGAATGCTGCAGACCGTCTTCTTAGATACCTTAAAGCCACTCCGGGACAAGGGATTTTGATCCCAAAGGGTGGAGGAATCAATCTCACTGCATATTGCGACTCTGATTGGCTTGGATGTCCTGTCACGCGAAGATCAAGAACTGGTTATTTATTACTCTTGGGAGGAGCTCCTGTCTCATGGAAATCTAAGAAGCAATCGGTCGTGTCCCGATCCTCCGCCGAAGCTGAGTACCGAGCAATGGCTAATGCGGTTAGTGAAGTATTATGGATGAGATGGCTTCTCTCTTTTCTCGAAACAGCACCCACGGGTCCTACTCCATTGTTTTGTGATAATCAAGCCGCAAGACATATTGCTAATAACCCCGTGTTTCATGAACGAACCAAACATGTTGAAATGGACTGCTATTTCGTCCGTGAACGTGTGGATTCTAAAGAAATTCGAACGATGCCAATTAATACAAAAGAACAAATTGCCGACATTCTGACAAAACCACTAGGTACCAAAGAGTTTCATTCCCTACTTGACAAGTTGGGCATTCAGAATCTCCATGCGCCAACTTGAAGGGGCGTATAGAAGGAAACGTGTTTTTTTTCTCCATCATATATTTCTACCTTTTATACTATTATTGGTTTCCTTAATTTCTTCCTTATGTTTAGGCTTGATTGGTGGGTTTCTTGTATAAAATATTGGCCATCGTCCCTTTCATTGTATTACTTTCTTCTCTGCAATCAATACAAGATTATGACCAATCTCTTACCATAAACTTTTTAACCCGATCATCTCCAACTCTAATAATCAGTGGTACTGTAATCGACACATTCCATAAGAGAAGCTCGTACATCAGCCCTTCACACAACTGGGTCACCAATTCAGAAAGAAACTTTCTTTTCAAACTTTATAAATGAAAATAATTAGATCTAGAGTTCGAATATGTAAGCTTTAATGATTTAATCAGAAAAAGATTTAATGATTTAGAAGCAAAACTATTAGAAGCTGTGAACCTCCATGTTCAAACTCAAAAAGCATAACTTGAAGCCCAATATTCTGTGCTTTTGCTTTCATCTTATCAATTCCAATTGACGATCAAGCGAAATTTCAATTCCATAAGCAGGAAAAAAACCCAATTCTCGGTACATAAATTCAAAAAAAAAAAAAAAAAAAAATCTAGGTTCATATTGTCAAGCCAAATCATCATAGCCTATGTAAACTCATCTCCAACCAAGAAAGCAACATACTAGGAGTTACCAAGCACCAGCAAAGATCGATAATAGGGTGAGATCAGAGTGACCATCGGAAAACAATAAGAGGCTACTTTGTCGATGAGCCAAAGTACAATAAATAAACGTTTGAATCGAGATTTCAGATGTCGAAAATATTGTTTTTCAAAATTATTTCGAAGGATGAAGAAGAGTTTCATTCCCTTACAGAAATGCACATTAGCTATCGAACGACGGAGACGATTCGTTTTCATGTATTTTTGTTTCTTAATAACTTTATGTATTTTTTTAATTAATGAAATTATGTTTTTTATATTAACTAGTTATTTCATAGTGTGTTGCTGCGACGATACTATAGGCACAACAAAAATTAAATAAGAGGACTCGACACAACCTAAACATTAATTCGGTCAACAAATTCTACCTTATTTATAATTTTAGATTTAGATAAATCTGACGTTAAGTACTTCCATGCAATACTTGAACTTCAGCCATGGGGAAACTTTCGTGAATGCATCGACGGCATTGTCTTATGTAACAACCTTCACCACTTTAATCACCTTTGATTCCACAACCTCTCTAATAAAGTGCAACCGAACATTTATATGTTTCGGCTCCTTAGTAATCACATTTTATCGCCACCGATCTAAGTGTCACACCCAGCTCGATTAGAAACCCTTTCATCCATAATCCTCCTTTTATAAAGCAACTATCCGTTGGAGTGTTGCCTTCCAACTTACCGAGCACCCTTTTATCGTGAATACCTATCCCTTTATCGACTTCCCTTTGTTTACATCCTTTGCAAAATCTGAATCGACAAACCCATTAACATCCGCATGTTCCCCTCAATCCAATCCGTACACCAATCCCACCATGGGCGAAGCTTTGAAGGGACCGGAGGGGTGGCCGCCCCCGCGGTTTTTTTGTTGTTGCCAGAAGCACTAATATTCATGATTATATGTAGAAAAAAAATTATATGTATTGAGTATCGCTCACTCGAATGTATTGAGTATTGCCCCTCAATAAAATTTTTGAGTCCCGCCCCCTCGGGGTTTTCTTTCAAGCTTCGCCACTCAACAAATGCTTTAAGTATCTCATGATTCATTTGACGCCTTCCTAATGGTTTTTCCGAGGGTTTGATAAGTACCTACTAACAATACTCACGGCGTATGCTATATCCGGCCTAGTACATACCAAATCAAGTACATTAAGCTTCCAATTGCATCAGCATACGGTACTTTAGCCATTCTTTCTATATCACAATGAGTAACCGAGCAATCTTTTAAGGATAATTAAAGTGAGCTCCCAATGATGTAGTAACTATTTTTTTACCTAAGGGTACTTTCTGTTTGTTTTTTTTTATCTAAGTGCAACGAATTTAGCATACAAGTTTGTGGTGTAACATATACACTTGTGTACCATAGTTGTTACGTCTTATGCTCAATATTTATTAGCATTTGATTTCTAATTTTTACGTCGTTACGCGGTCTTTCGCATTTTCATTTTCTTTAAGTAGTGTTGTAACAATGCAATTATTTTGTGTGTCTGTCATGTCTCTGCGTTTTTTAGTACTTTTTTTCCAAGCGCAGCGAATTTAGCACATAAGTTGATGAGTTGGTGTAGTCGGTACAGTCGTTTAAGATAACTTTTAGGTGGTAGACTCAATATTTTTATACATTTGTCTTCTACTTGATATAGTTATTATAAATAACTAGATTTACTACCATGTGTGTTGTCACAAGGATAAAGCGAATACACGAAATGTTAAATTGCTATAACAATATATAAAAAAAATAGAAATATAAAAAAAAAATAGAAATATAAAAAACTTAATAACAAAGTTAAAGTTAGATCCATTGATCGCTATGAATGAAAAATACAAATAAATGTTATTTATCAAGAAAAGTCGACAAATTTAAAAAAAATAACGAACCTGCCAAATGACCGGCCCTGATTGGGTGTTACCAGAAGTAACTATTCACTCCTATTTTGTATAGGGTCCGACAAATAACACAGGAGGAAATGTTTTTGACGTAGGATCATAACGATCGTTTGTGACCAAACAATCGTATAGGGGATCGTTTAAAAACAAACGATCGTTTGTAGCGGATGCGGAAAACGAGGTTAAACTTTGTCATGTCAGAGAATGTTTTGCTAGGGTCGTTTGACACCAAACGACCGTGGGTATTTTTTTTAATTTTATTAATATATTGAAGTTCGTCTATAATTTTGAATCAACTAATTTTTAATAATTTTTTTTAATTTTATATATATTGAAGTCGCTATATTTCAAGAACACACCCATGATGTTGGAACAAGATTGTTAGAATTTACTAAAAAAATTCAAATTTAATTGAAGACAGTACAAACGTAATTTATTTAAAATTCAAAATGCAATCGAAGAGAGTACAAACGTAAACTCATCCAAACCGTTCCTGAAACTCTCTTTCCCTCCTGCGTATAGCGTTCGACTCTTCACGTGAACGTTCTCGATTAATCCACGGCAATTCTCTGCCTGTGTTGTAGGTTAACTCGCTGCGTGTTTCGTACACGCGTATATTCCTGTTATCGTTTTGGTCAATGTAAGAGAGTAGCATACCGAACATCTGCATTGCTTCTTAACGAATACAACCCCCTGTCAAGATCATGGCGGGCGGGGGTGGGGGGTTAGAAAGTAAAGCCACATGTTGTTGAGATTTTCATAGCCCAGTTCTTGCATGATGAAGGCCATATCAGAAAATTGAAAGGTATTGACGTTTAGGTAGTCAACTAAGAAGCGTTGACCGCTCTCGTATCTCCTCCATGGTAAAGCTGTCAAATGACCGGAATAAAAGATTGTTAGGGTGAAATAATCCGGATTTCGTGAGTATATGTCATCAACAATCAACCCTTCGTCATAATCATTAATCGAACGAATCGACCATGAACGTCTGTTGGTAGAAGTCATTGTTTTTTACACAGATGAAGCTTGTGAGAGATGAAATGAAGCTGCTATTGAATGTGAATTTTTTGTAGTTGAATAATATAGCCTTGGACAAAAAATCCTGTTGGAAAATAAAGTCGTTTGAAAATCTAACCGTTTGAATATGTAGCCGTTTGAAAAAATAGCCGTTTTGAAATGTAGACGTTTGAAATGTAGTCGTTGGGATTATAGACGTTGGGATTATAGCCGTTTGAAATATAGCCGTTGGGGTTATAGCCTATATATACCAGTATTGGTCCACATAATGTTGGCATATCATTCAATGGCAAATCAAGGAAACAAGGGTTTTTATCCTTATATGCAGGAGTTTGAAAACAACGAGGACCTGAATATGCCTATGGATGAGTTTCTACGTATTCTGGATGAAGCACCCGAAGATCTCCCGCCACTCCCGCTTTTCGGTGATCAAATGAATCCAATTGATGTTGATGGGATTCCTGACGATTTTTATGACCGTCCCCATGTTAACCCCGTTTCCGGTAACCCGCCACATCGTCCTCCGGTCAACACACCATCGTCCTCCGGCTAACCCACTTCGTCCTCCGGTTAATCCACGTCGTCCTCAGGTTAATCCACGTCGTCCTCCGGTTAATTCTACTCTCGTCCTCCGGTTAACCCCGCTCCCGAACAGGACTGAGACTTCCCCTGGAATCATTAAAAGTATGTTTAGGTTTATGATGTAATTTCCTATTTATGTATTCTAGTCGGTGATGTAATTTTCAGAATAATTGTAGCTGATCTTCTATGCTATTATAACATCGTTTAAGGACTTGTTCATTTGGAAATACAACCGTTCAAAATCTATAACCGTTTGAAATAAAGGCGTTCAAAATATAGACGTTGGAAAAATAGATTATGGTTTTTTTTGCAAAATTTGAAATATGGTCTTATTTCAAGAATTTCGATTGTTTTATATGGGCCTTTTTAAGGCTTTTGAAATGAACTTTTTTATTTACTATTTCTGATTGTCCCGAAAATTTGTTTATGAGTCATAAATAAGTTTTGAAGGCGTATTGTAATAATTTCACTTGATTTTTCTAAATATTATAGTTTATATGTATTTTATTTGTCATTACAACAATTTTGAAGTAATTTCCTTAGAAAATAAGAAAAATCCAGTTTTTGGTCAAAATTTTGATGGTTTTATGTGGCCTATTTAAGGCTTTTGAAATGAGATTTTTTTTCTTACTTTTTCTGATCCTCCCAAAAAATATTATCAGTCATAAATAAGTTTTAAAATCACATTGTAGTTATTTCACTTGACATTTAAATTATTTGTATATTTTTTTTTAATTTTACTAGCAAATACAACAACTTAAAAGTTATTTCCATAGAAAAGTCAGGAAAATAAGGTTTTTTGTCAAAATTCTCGATTAAGTTTTTCATAAGTTTAACATAAGCAATACAATTCCTATGATATTAACATGTAAATTAAAACAATATAAAAGCAAAACACAAATAACATCATAACACATTACCATGAACCACCTTTAGAAATGAGAGAGAAGAAAGTCTGCATCGGGAAATCACCAATCTTGTCTTCACGTTTAATCCTCTGTAATAGGTTATCAGCGTCCTTTTGTTGGATACGTTCTTCGGGTTGTTTTTCTTTATTTCAGTCATCATGTGACGCGACCGCCTCTTTTGACTTGACATCTGCCTCACATGTGCAGTCTCCTCGGCATTAAACTTCATTGCCATTGGATGACCCTGTAGATCCTCCGACGGTTTGTGGTTATGTTCATGGTTTACCAAGGCTAGTTTCCACCCGCCTAAATTTTCCCTGTAATTACCTAAAATCTCAAACAAACAACCACATTTCTTGCTTCCAGTCTTTTTCGTGGTGGATTTCCCCTTATAAATACCACTACGATCACACCATATCCAGATTGTATCGAACTCACCGGATTTGTTCTTTGTTGTTCGTTCTTGTTGCAAGAACGTAACCCCTGGGGTATGCTCGTTCATTTGCCCAGTTAAACAGTTCTTGTTTTGATAATAAGATCTGAAATTATGTCATGGGTATAACTAATGAAAATACTTTTTTTCTTTGTTTCAAAACACGCGTTTATGAAGCTTATATTAGTTGTACCTGATCGGTTGTGTACACCTCGGGGCCATCGTTGTTATTGTTGCTATCGATGTTGTCGTCGTAGTCGCCGCCTCTGTTGTTGTTGTCGTTGTTGTTGCTCTCGTCGGCGTAATCCCCGTAATTACTACAGTCGCCTCCGTAATTACCACCATAGTTATCTCCATAATTATAATTATCTTCGTGATTATAATTATAATTATAATTATATCCATGAATATAATTATCTCCGTGATTATAATAACCGCGGTTAGTACCACCGGGGATGGAGTTATCACCTCCACTATTACCACCGGGGATTGAGTTATCACCTCCACTAGTTCCACCAGATGTTTCATCGTCTTCAAATAAGTAGTTGAACCACGACATGATTTGCGTATTTATTTGGAAATTCATAGACGATATAAGATAATGAAAAATGAATTACAAACGATATGTTACGTCCTCGTTTTATAACCAAACATATATACATTCAGGCGATTCATACGTATAGAAATCCAGAATATTACGTCGTATCATTTGAAAAGCGCAACATTCCGTCGAATCAGTCGAATCAAATAATTCTACTTTGTAATGCAAAATTTGTCCATGGAATCACACAAACGGTCGTTTGGAAGAAAACGAGCAAAGAAAGGGATCGTTTGGGGACAAACGATCGTGCATAAAAAAACAACGCACATGCATTTGCAGCTTTGGTAATTCAAAAAATAATACAAACATTATACACGATCATTCGTGCATAAAAGGCCGTTTAAAAAAAATCAAACGATCGTTTTGTTCTGGACGCCCGTTATAAAAAAAATTCTCTCGTGCTTTGGCAGACCTCGTTTTTAGGTCCATCCCAAACGGTCGTTTAATATCAAACGTTCATATATTTCTTGTGTCAAAAACAATTCTTCCCGTTTCAAAACTAGATCCCTTTGTATATAGGTAAATATAATAACATATTTTAGAAAATAAAAACTTAGAAATACATTTTCCACGCATCTTCCTTTTTAGTACAAACGTTCTTTTCTGCATTTCCTCTCGTCTTCCGGGCGAAACAACTTTCAAATTGCTAATAAAATTCATGGAAGTTTCCCTGTCACTTTCATTGTCTTTAATTCCCCAGAAGTCACTTTCATTATATTTTTTTCACCTATATAAACCTCCACCCAAGCTTCATAAGAACAACAACTTACTCCGATCAAAATGGCAGTCAAAGTCAGCCTGCTTCCTGACAAGATAAACCACAACCTAAATCCTGATCGCGAAAACAAAAACCGCATGTTCCCATATTACCTCCTAATCATGGTGCCCAACATAATTGGCGCGTTTGCTAGAGCATTCCGCACCAACGACTATTCGATGGCAGTTTTCAATCTATTGGTTTTTTCAGTTTTCGCGTTGGTTGATTACTGCCTGCCTAGGTACCTCTCTATGCCCAAACACGAGAAATCGAGTCGGAAATTTTTGCTGAAATTAACCATGTGGTTTTTGTACGTGATCATCTCGTTTGGATATGTTTATCTGTTTTCTTACTTCTTTACTTTGCGAATAACGGTGGCTCTGTACGCCGTTGTATCCGTCTCTTGTGTTGTTCTGTTGTATGCATTCATAATCCCAGATGTCGTTAGCGGTTGGAAGATTTGGAGGTCGGAAGAATGCCGGAGTTTAGATGCCGGAAAATCGAATCATGCATATTTGGTTGTGGAGAAAGTGTAAATCAGAAATTGGCTTGTCGCACTTTTAAATATATAAACAATATTATGTTCGATATCATGGATCGTTTATGACGAATTGAAGGCCGGTTGAACCGAGATACATTCTTATAAACAAAAAATAAATATGAAGTTACAAATACTAAATTTTACATTCATAAACTTATTCCACTAAAATCATTTAACAAAACAATTAAATAAACAAGTAATAATAATACAGTCTACCCTTTTAAGACATTTTCTTTTTGCTAAGCAATTGAGTTTTTATGGGAGAGATACCTGCTACGGCTACAGTTGGTTCGTATTTATGTTTATTATTACACTTAGACATTTTCTTCAAGAAGCTTGTTAATGGGAAGATATGAAAAGTGTTCAGAGAAAAGG
>JBCNJP010014148.1:0-11353 GCA_039602395.1 Deinandra increscens subsp. villosa | reverse complement strand
TAAAAACGAGCAAATCTAAATAAATGTCCTTTTCTTAATAAAAAATAAAACAAATAATTACTAGAAAAGTTATTTAAATATAAAAAATACTTGCCACTTAGGTTATAGCCTAGTGGTAAGGAGTAAGACAATGTCTTTTTGATGAAGACCAATATTTAAACCTTAACGGTAATAAATCTAATGAAAAATAAAAATTTATTGTAAAAAAAATAATCCTATGATAACAAAGAGAAAAGCAAAACTAAATTGATTTGATAAGGTTGGTTAGTATTGGTTACTTAAATTTAGAAGTGTTTTTGGATAAAAGTATTTATTGATTTATGACTTTTTTTAAAAATGTTTTGATTAGTCGTTGTGGTGGAATAAGCCAATAAGTCAATAAATTGTTTTTTAAAAAGTGTTTGGTTTAACTTTTATATGTAAATGATTAAACAGGGATTAAGTGGATATAATGTTAGGTGGGTATAAAGTTAAATGAGAGTATTATGGTAATTATATATCAATAAATTAAATAAGAGTATTATGGTAATTATATATCAATAAGGCATAAGGACTTTCAAATAACCAGTTTCTATGGCTTATTGAAAATGACTATTTTTACCATAAAAAAAACTAAAATCAAAAGTGCTTGTTTGTTTACCAAACACTTAAAAATGACTTTTCGGCTTTTTTTTGAAAACCCAATAAGTTAATAAGCCAATTTTATAAGCAATTTCAAACAAATGAGATTCTAAACTTTTTGTAACAACAATTTTTTGTCTATCACAGGGTTTGAACCTTCATCACTTGAAAAGGCAAAACGTTATCCGACACCAAGATGCCATTAGACCAAATGTTTTTTGGTAAATGTGATTCTGATGTAATTTAGAATGAAATATGAATAACTTATTCATATATTCTATGCATCATATCTAACGGATTCCTTGTTCAGAGATTCTATAATTAACTATATAAGGGGAGTATTCCGGTCCATGTCTAGAGCTGTGGGAGATGGGTCCGGTCTTTTGTGCCTACTGATGAAGAGCATACAATGCTTTGTTGAATCTTTAACAATTTGTATTTTGGATACAATGGTTGTAGAGTGACTCTTATTTTTAAAAGAAATGTCCAACTAAACCCATTTGCATTCATACTACTTTAAATGAGTTTATTTGGACATTTAATATTAAGCTATATATGGGTTGTTTTGGGCAGAGCAAGTGGAATTCAAAGTTTTCCGAACAGCTTTTTATAACTTACCTTTCAACAAAACCTATGACTATGGACATGAATTAGAAGTGTGCACGATCCAGATGGCAAAGTAAAGAAACTTGCTCTGCTATTGTGGTGCACCTGATTGTAGGAAGCGGTTGTTTTATGCTCGATTCGGCTTGGATGCGTGAGTGTTGATAGTATTTGTTTTTGTGAAGAAATTAAGACTTGCAAGTGCCAGCTGGGCCAAGCAAAATCATGGGGCTGGTCACTAGATCATAAACTAATAAGATGGTTTAATATATTTTTTGAGCATGAAAACAAAAACAATGTTGAAATGTACTTACTGTCACAAGCTTTAGTCATCTGCTTGTTGAGATGCATCAGTAAATGAGCCGTAAACCCATGCTTGGCTAGCTCTTTTGTTTAGTATATATTAATTTCTAATTTATGTATGTTTATAATTATAACTTTATTATATAACAAACAACCTATATATATGTTACCTAGTTCTTTTTATTTTCTTCACAAATTTATATATAATTGTTATTATATCTAACAAAACTATAGGGAATACTATGCTCGTTTAGGCTTACGAGCCTATTCTATCCGGAGCCTGAGCTTGTCTATTAAATGAGCTCCAATATATGCTCGAGCCTGTTTAAGCTCGGCTAGTGCCAATCTCGAGTATCTTACAACTTGACTTATGTACATCCATAATCAAAATATATATTGATCTTTATATCTATCAGATCCATCTCTTGTACACATCCTTTCTAATCTTTTAACTCAAAACATATGAATACTTGGACAGAAAGGAAAGTAAAGTTTCTTTAGTAGAAGATTTGTATCAATTTAATGAATCAAAGTTTCTCAACAACATTTAGTAATTTCTCAAAGGATCCTCCTATATGAACTTACTAGGCAGTACTAGCTAGCTAGGACTGCACATCATCTGTTCTTGCTGTGACCCGAATGTACAATAGAACAACAACGAGACAAGCCATCACATATCCTCCGATTATAACATCACCACCAGCTATTGACTTGTCTGTTTTATGATGTTTGATTCCAGGATACGGTGCACCTCCATTTCCCATTGTCTCATGACTCGAGTGACTGCCAGAAAGTGGCGAGTCTGGCGGTTGGCTTGGCCCGACAGTTGGAACGAACCCACCCTCTAAGCGGCTGGTTGCATTGGTCTTTGTTAACAACATGATAACCAATGTTGCAGTGAAAAGAAGAAGCCTCAAAGTACTCATTTCATAATAATATGAAATATTTCAGGTATCGGTGCCATTTATATACATACAAATGAGAGAATGGGTCTGTAGGTTAGTTGGGGTGTGTTCATTTACAAATAAAAAAATGTTTGGCAGGACATATATGCCTCCAATTAGCTTTGACTGTTGAAAGTGAGTCGTGAAAGCTTCCAAGGAAATATGTGTCAAAAGTTTAGCATGGGCAGGTTGTATTTAGAACGGGTTTATATGAGTTTTTAATTTTTTAATTTTTACCAGACTAATGTTTGGGGAAAAAGGAAATATTAATTGATGCTCTCTCAAAACCAATTATAAAAGAAAATCACAAAAATACCAACTTTGATAACTTTTTACCAAAATAATCACCTATATTTTGTTTTTTTAAAACAACCAACGACTACTTCGACTAATAATAAAATGACACGTCAGCATCCGACGGCTAAAAACATGTCACCTTGATGGAACACGCCACTAACGTGCTGCCACATAGGCAAGGTAGCAAATTTTGCCGACGTGAAAATCAATAAAGGCAAAATCCAATCATTTCATTGAATATTCCTAGGCCTCACACACCACCCAATCAAATTTTAACACATGTTCAAGAAGACAAATTTTGTCTTTTTAAAAATCTAAAAAGGCAAATTTTGTCTTCTTGAACACGTGTCAAAATATGATTGGGTGGCAAAGGTAAGAAAGCTAAATTAGCCGGCGGCTAATTTTGCTGGCTAGTACACATGGCAAGTTTTGATTGGTTGATTGGTGGGACCAAGGAATTTTCAATTATTGGATGGAATGCTACATCGAACCCACGCTTGCCGTTGTTAGCCGGAGGTCCTACGTGGCGGCACGTTAGTGACTCGTTTCCTCAAGGTGGCATATGTTTTTAGCCGTCGGATGCTGACATGTTATTTTATTATTGGTCGAAGTAGTCAATGATTATTTTAAAAAGACAAAATATAAATATAGGTGATTATTTTAATTAAAAAGTGATCAAAGTTGTTCATTTGAGGGTTTTCCCTTATAAAAATGATATTCTTTCACCCTTGAATTTCATCTTTTTAAAAAATTTATAGGATTAACATAATTTACATTGAATTCCTTTACTATATTGACTAGAAAATTAATAAAAAATATATGCGACTTAATTTTTTTTGAAGATTTTTACTGAACAAATGACGCAATATATAAATCTAGATATTTGTATTCTTTTAGAGTTAATTGTTTTACTCATATAATTGCTCTTAAAATATTTAAATAATAATTCAAAATTGTATTTCAAATACTTTCGAGGATTAACATATCAAAGTCCCTTTTAGGTCTAATCTGTTTTTTTTTTTTTTTTTTTCGTGTCTGGCGAATCAACATGTGTTCGTGCCCTTTGCGTTTGACACCTTCGGTTACCTTGCCCCGGGAGCTGTGGATACTTTGTCCCGGGTCCAGAAGGTCATGAATGGGAATGTGGCGACCCCTGGGGGGTTGAATGTTGTCTTCACTCGGTTAGGCTTTGCTATTCAGAAAGGGTGGCGGCGCAGCTTGTTGCCCGCCTCCCTTGTACTTCATGTTGAGTTGTAACCGTTGTTTTTGGAATATAAAAAAAAACATCAAAAATATACAAATGGGTATATTATTTAAAGAGTATTGACAAGAGGGTATTTTCTTGCCCGCATTGCACTTCAGGGCTAATTGCCACAATCAGGGGCGAGTTCTCCTTCTAAATAATCATGCCAACCACCGACCTGCAAAGAAATTGATTATTCACGACATCTTAATTAGTACTCGGCTAGGTTGAGTGTTTCTAGCTAGCCAAACTTTAGTTGTTCATGGTGGTGGTGTGAGGTTAATCTTGACTTAATTAAGTTAGTTTTAGTATTTTAGTTTTATGCACGTGTGAATAAAAGAAAGTGGGTATATGTTTGACCGAAGTTGGTGGAGAACGTTGAGCTACATGTGGGTAAAAGAATGTGTCAAAGTTTACCATTTCTGTAGGTAGTGGGTAGGACTTAGTAGGAGTAGTTGGTTGTTTTTAGTTAGGCTATATATATCTATATCCATTGAATAATAATATGGTAGCTTTTCATAATTCTCTCGTCTATATCTTTATATCCCTGCAACATAATTTGTGAGTATTCATTTTAACTCATATTTGAGTTCAAGAAGAACACAAAACTCACTTTCGTTTAGGGGCCTGATCCAACATTTGGTATCAGAGCCTAGGGATCGTGAAGACAGAGAAGGCCGGTTTGAGAGTCGTTTCGGGAGAACGGCGGCAGTCCCATGACTGTAGGGGTGAGAACGAGGGAGCAAGGTGAAGTGATCGATTTCTAAATCGATAAAGAAAGAACACAGCAGTGTTGAAGACCGATTGAGACCGACACCAGGGAAGAACCGGTGTGAAGAAGACCGTCGTCGGAGAAAAGATACCGACATAAGAAAGACCGTTGCCCGAGAAGAATGATAGAAGACCGTGACCGACTCCGCCGGAGAAGAAGACCGTGACCGAAGACCGTGGCTGGAACTAAGTTCTAGCAGTGACCGTGAAGACCGTTAACCACGAAAGAAAGACCGTGGCAGTGACCGTAAAGTCGCATCAAAGACCGGCGACTAAACTAGACCGAAGACCGAGACAGAAGACCGATCGAGAAGAAGAGCTTTATCTCATAAGAAAGGGTTGATCAATTCACCGAGAAGATCCGTTCAAAAATCAGTAGGGGAGCAACGTCATTCACCTAAAGTAAGATGGCAACATTTGTTTGATTTTCTGTAGAAACCGGGGTAGGTGAGCCAAGCCAAACCCCGATGGCACAGCGGAAGCGGATCGGTGACTTTGTGAGCTTCGTCTTTGTAGAACAAATATAGACACCCGGAAGAACATTACGGACCGGATCTTCTACTTGGGTGTTTGAGATGTGATGATGATGATGAGGATAAAAATATAGAAGTAGTGATGAACAAGGTAAATAGATAATCAAAGATGATGTTGAATGATTACAAGTTTACCTACACCACTCATGCTAGGTTCATGAACAAGTGTTCATGAACCACACACAACTTCAAAGTATCATGACTAAGCTCTCTCACTCATACATGCATTCATACATCTAGCTAGTCTTTCACATGATGAAAGACTTACATTATATATTAACCAACTAAGACTAAGGGCAAACTAGTAAATAACCAACAACTAGTCTAGTGACAAAATAAATAATGTTACAATAAATAATAAAGTCACTAATGCCATGTCTTCGGTTAATGAGAGTCTCGAGTCATGAACTTCACCGCATGTTGTGCGAACGGTCAAACGGTAAGTGGTACGTTGAGTTTCATCAAACCAAATCTCGAACTCGTCGAACTCGGAAATTCCCAACAATCTCCCCCTATTTGGTTGATGAACAAGCGGATCAATAACTCAACTCTTGTGACAATCGGTTCCCTTGTATTCTTGCAACTTGGCTTCAAGAAGGTCTTCATACGGTTTCAAAATCTTTCATTTAACCATTCTCCTTTGTGAAGCTCCCCCTAAGATAAAGAATTGTTCTTCTTCTAGCCCCAAACCAATAAAAAGGCCCATAGGGTGTTTACCAAGATTAACAAGCACACTACGTTTAAGGATGGCACCATCATCCTAAGTGTGGTTAAAGGTAAACAAGATAAAGGATCAAGGATAAATTTGAGATTCAATTCCATAATTCAACCGTCTTGTGAATACCAAACCGATGCTTCACTTCAAAGATAGTACCACTTCAAATAAATTACTTCAACAAGTCACAAGCTTCTAACTTTGCCTTTGTTTTTACCATAACAACGATGGCTCAAGGACTTTTCAAAAATTAGAGCTTAATCCAACTTTAGCAAACAAATTCTTCAATGTAGAAAATACCCAAATTTGTGCACATTCTTCAATTTTCAACCAACTTCTAAACACGTCTGCTTATAACGAAGAGCGTCTCAAAAAGAAAAATAATTTGATTTCTACAAGTGTACCTTAGTTATACACCAATTTGTTGCGATGGACATTAATGACTCACACCCCGTTGACTTGTAGTAATTTTGGCAAGTGTTCCGGACTAACTGGTGCACCAAGTGACTTCCTTTGGAAGTTTTTCAAGTTCCCTTGGAACTTTTAAGTTCCCTAGGAACTTTCTTCCTTAGAAAATTTTTCACAGAAGAGTTCCCTAGGAACTTTTAGGTTACTCCTGAACTTTTCCCTTAGAAAATTTTTCACTGAAGAGTTCCCTAGGAACTTTTTGGTTACTCCTGAACTTTTCCCTTAGAAAAATTTAAGTTCCCTCGGAACTATCAGGTTACTCCGGAACTTTTAGTTCCCTAGGAACTTTTTCCTTAGAAAAAATTTCAGTTACTCCGGAACTTTTAGTTCCCTAGGAACTTTTTCCTTAGAAAAAATTTCAGTTCCTCCGGAACTTTTAGTTCCCTAGGAACTTTTTCCTTAGAAAAAATTTCAGTTCCTCCGGAACTTTTTCCTTAGAGAAAAAAAATTTCTTTCGGAAAAAATATTTGTCACGGAACAGAGTTATGCCGGATGTCAACATGTTGAAATAACCCCTTTTCTCTCGATTAAGAACCCGTAAAAACTCGGTGTTACAAGCTGCAGTCTTGTGAGTTTTTATTCTTCCATCACTTTGTTAAAAGATAATTAACAATAAACATCAACAATATAAATCTGTCATTTTGACTAAAAGGTTGAGTGTTTGGGTGAGGAGAGAGAAAGTACAAAAGGTAGTTGACAAAAGGTGGGGACAAATAGGGTTGTTGCTTTACAAAAGTTAGTCAAAGTGGTATGCCTACTAACTTTTTCACTATTGATCACCTTTATGGGTTTTATGTTTTAGTTTCCCTTTATTTTAATCACTCAAGAATTAAAACAAACAATCTTCAAACGTATGAAGATCTGGGAAACTAACTGAATTTGGGATGAGTTTGAAGAAACTCATGAACTTATTTTCTATTTATGTGACTATATCGAACACAAAAGCCAAAGCCCAAATAATTCAATAAACATCTCTATTTGTTACAAAGACAAGCAAACTAACACAAAGTTGAAGAAACCAACCGAATTGTTGCGTTTTCTTCGACCATGGCTCTGATGCCAATTGTAGAAACCGGGGTAGGTGAGCCAAGCCAAACCCCGATGGCACAGCGGAAGCGGATCGGTGACTTTGTGAGCTTCGTCTTTGTAGAACAAATATAGAACACCCGGAAGAACATTACGGACCGGATCTTCTACTTGGGTGTTTGAGATGTGATGATGATGATGAGGATAAAAATATAGAAGTAGTGATGAACAAGGTAAATAGATAATCAAAGATGATGTTGAATGATTACAAGTTTACCTACACCACTCATGCTAGGTTCATGAACAAGTGTTCATGAACCACACACAACTTCAAAGTATCATGACTAAGCTCTCTCACTCATACATGCATTCATACATCTAGCTAGTCTTTCACATGATGAAAGACTTACATTATATATTAACCAACTAAGACTAAGGGCAAACTAGTAAATAACCAACAACTAGTCTAGTGACAAAATAAATAATGTTACAATAAATAATAAAGTCACTAATGCCATGTCTTCGGTTAATGAGAGTCTCGAGTCATGAACTTCACCGCATGTTGTGCGAACGGTCAAACGGTAAGTGGTACGTTGAGTTTCATCAAACCAAATCTCGAACTCGTCGAACTCGGAAATTCCCAACAATCTCCCCCTATTTGGTTGATGAACAAGCGGATCAATAACTCAACTCTTGTGACAATCGGTTCCCTTGTATTCTTGCAACTTGGCTTCAAGAAGGTCTTCATACGGTTTCAAAATCTTTCATTTAACCATTCTCCTTTGTGAAGCTCCCCCTAAGATAAAGAATTGTTCTTCTTCTAGCCCTAAACCAATAAAAAGGCCCATAGGGTGTTTACCAAGATTTAACAAGCACACTACGTTTAAGGATGGCACCATCATCCTAAGTGTGGTTAAAGGTAAACAAGATAAAGGATCAAGGATAAATTTGAGATTCAATTCCATAATTCAACCGTCTTGTGAATACCAAACCGATGCTTCACTTCAAAGATAGTACCACTTCAAATAAATTACTTCAACAAGTCACAAGTTCTAACTTTGCCTTTGTTTTTACCATAACAACGATGGCTCAAGGACTTTTCAAAAATTAGAGCTTAATCCAACTTTAGCAAACAAATTCTTCAATGTAGAAAATCCCAAATTTGTGCACATTCTTCAATTTTCAACCAACTTCTAAACACGTCTGCTTATAACGAAGAGCGTCTCAAAAAGAAAAATAATTTGATTTCTACAAGTGTACCTTAGTTATACACCAATTTGTTGCGATGGACATTAATGACTCACACCCCGTTGACTTGTAGTAATTTTGGCAAGTGTTCCGGACTAACTGGTGCACCAAGTGACTTCCTTTGGAAGTTTTTCAAGTTCCCTTGGAACTTTTAAGTTCCCTAGGAACTTTCTTCCTTAGAAAATTTTTCACAGAAGAGTTCCCTAGGAACTTTTAGGTTACTCCTGAACTTTTCCCTTAGAAAAATTTTCACTGAAGAGTTCCCTAGGAACTTTTTGGTTACTCCTGAACTTTTCCCTTAGAAAAATTTAAGTTCCCTCGGAACTATCAGGTTACTCCGGAACTTTTAGTTCCCTAGGAACTTTTTCCTTAGAAAAAATTTCAGTTACTCCGGAACTTTTAGTTCCCTAGGAACTTTTTCCTTAGAAAAAATTTCAGTTCCTCCGGAACTTTTAGTTCCCTAGGAACTTTTTCCTTAGAAAAATTTTCGGTTCCTCCGGAACTTTTTCCTTAGAGAAAAAAAATTTCTTTCGGAAAAAATATTTGTCACGGAACAGAGTTATGCCGGATGTCAACATGTTGAAATAACCCCTTTTCTCTCGATTAAGAACCCGTAAAAACTCGGTGTTACAAGCTGCAGTCTTGTGAGTTTTTATTCTTCCATCACTTTGTTAAAAGATAATTAACAATAAACATCAACAATATAAATCTGTCATTTTGACTAAAAGGTTGAGTGTTTGGGTGAGGAGAGAGAAAGTACAAAAAGTACAAAAGGTGGGGACAAATAGGGTGGTTGCTTTAAAAGTTAGTCAAAAGCCTACTAACTTTTTCCTATTGATCACCTTTATGGGTTTTGTTTTAGTTTCCCTTTATTTTAATCACTCAAAATTAAAACAAACAATCTTCAAACGTATGAAGATCTGGGAAACTAACTATTTGGGATGAGTTTAGACATGAACTTATTTTCTTTTATGTGACTATATCGAACACAAAAGCGAACCCAAATAATTCAATAAACATCTCTATTTGTTACAAAGACAAGCAAACTAACACAAAGTTGAAGAAACCAACCGAATTGTTGCGTTTTCTTCGACCATGGCTCTGATGCCAATTGTAGAAACCGGGGTAGGTGAGCCAAGCCAAACCCCGATGGCACAGCGGAAGCGGATCGGTGACTTTGTGAGCTTCGTCTTTGTAGAACAAATATAGACACCCGGAAGAACATTACGGACCGGATCTTCTACTTGGGTGTTTGAGATGTGATGATGATGATGAGGATAAAAATATAGAAGTAGTGATGAACAAGGTAAATAGATAATCAAAGATGATGTTGAATGATTACAAGTTTACCTACACCACTCATGCTAGGTTCATGAACAAGTGTTCATGAACCACACACAACTTCAAAGTATCATGACTAAGCTCTCTCACTCATACATGCATTCATACATCTAGCTAGTCTTTCACATGAGAAAGACTTACATTATATATTAACCAACTAAGACTAAGGGCAAACTAGTAAATAACCAACAACTAGTCTAGTGACAAAATAAATAATGTTACAATAAATAATAAAGTCACTAATGCCATGTCTTCGGTTAATGAGAGTCTCGAGTCATGAACTTCACCGCATGTTGTGCGAACGGTCAAACGGTAAGTGGTACGTTGAGTTTCATCAAACCAAATCTCGAACTCGTCGAACTCGGAAATTCCCAACATTTTCTTTTGTAGAAAAAAAAATTTGTGGTGGATGATGATTGAAAGAAAGAAAAAAGCACGTAAGTATGGAGGTGAATTGAAAGTCAAACCAAGCAAGCATATGAACTATATGTTGTTAGGTACTGTACGAAGAAAAAAAAGTGCATTATATATGACAATAAATTGAGAAAGGAAGAGAGTGGCTTTGGTTGATGTAGCCGGAAGCAAGAAGATGGGTTTTTTGTTAACCCGGATGAAAAGAAATTGGAGATTGAAAGAAGACCGAGAATGTAAGAAAGAAAGTAGCATGTTCGTAATAAGTAGCAAGAGACCGAACCATGACGGTTCGAATAGAAAGTTAGAAAGCAAGAAGATTCGAAGAAAGCAAGCAAGAGAGGTTCGAATCAAGCAAGAAAGCAAGCAAGTTTAGAAAGAAAAACCGATTTCGGTTATAGCAAGAAAAGCAAGAAACAAGCAAGAACTAAGAACGGATGTCAAGATTAAGGAGGTGAATGTGAGGTTAATCTTGACTTAATTAAGTTAGTTTTAGTATTTTAGTTTTTATGCACGTGTGAATAAAAGAAAGTGGGTATATGTTTGACCGAAGTTGGTGGAGAACGTTGAGCTACATGTGGGTAAAAGAATGTGTCAAAGTTTACCATTTCTGTAGGTAGTGGGTAGGACTTAGTAGGAGTAGTTGGTTGTTTTTAGTTAGGCTATATATATCTATATCCATTGAATAATAATATGGCAGCTTTTCATAATTCTCTCGTCTATATCTTTATATCCCTGCAACATAATTTGTGAGTATTCATTTTAACTCATATTTGAGTTCAAGAAGAACACAAAACTCACTTTCGTTTAGGGGCCTGATCCCAACAGG
>JBCNJP010014147.1:0-11354 GCA_039602395.1 Deinandra increscens subsp. villosa | reverse complement strand
TCTAACGGAAGTAAACCTTGAAATTCTCGGATGTCACAGTAACATTGGTGGTCCTTATCACTAACACCACAGGTCCTTGTGGTTTACAAGAATAATGAAAAAGGTCCTTGAAGTGTTAGTGATGAGGACCTCCAATGTTACAGACATGCAAACCACAGGGACCTCTTCTGTAATTTCAATACTTCAAGGACCTCTTTCATTATTCTTGTAAACCACAAGGACCTCTGGTGTAATTTACTTTTTTTTTAGAGAAAATAGTAGTTAAAAGAGTTTTACCAATACCAAAACATTTTGGCATTTGAAAGCAAGATAGAGACGACATAAGAGATTTCATCGAGAATAGGAATATATTCTCGATTACTGAATCAATTATATCGGCAACAAAACTTTACCTGACCGTAAGGGTTTAGATTGGAATGGCGACTAAGGAGAATAGATTGTGATATAACCAATTAATAGAGACATACCCCACTCACACAGTTGTTAGAGCATAATCGGTTCATCGTGTGAAGTATCTGAACAAGACGAAGATGCAAATGATGCTGCTCACGAAGTGAGGCACGAAGTCACACGAAGTGACACTTCGTGTGAACTCCAGTTTGTGCACATCAGTAAGAGTATAATTAGAATTTTATGTTGTAATCTTTAGTATAACATAGCATATGTGTTTGTTTCTGAGTGTGTAACTGCTAAGAGTCTTCAGTGTTCTCTCTAAGTGTTCTTTGATTGTAATTGTTCTTAATTGATCAATAAACATTCTTTTAATTACATCTTTGTATTCAAAATAGCTAGATCGAGTAGACGATCCACCGCTCTTGCGTTTTCAAGTGGTATCAAAGCTTTCTGGTTCCATCTACTGATCATCTCATTGCTATTTTTGGATTTTTGACTCATTTTGTGTCGGTTTTTGAAAAATCTAAGTGTTTTTTATTTCATTTAATCATTTCAGTAGTGTTTTGGTGAAAATTTTGATCCTAAATCAGTCCTTCCAATCATTACTAATCTATTGCTGAATATCTCGTTCAAAAACATTAAAAATTGTGAAACTTGATCCAAAAATGTTCCACTTTGTCTCAGTTCAGAAATAAAACAGTCTGATAAAAATAATCGTAATGAAGTGTAACCACTTCGGATCAGTTTGTGTTTCTTTGTAATATTCCAGTTCCGATCACTTCGTGAAGTTTCGGTGCGTATCACTTTGTGGAAACCAAGTTCGGACCAGGTCGTGTCACTTAGTTTAGTGTCACTCCGTATCCAGTTCGCATCACATTGTATTACTTAGTTTGTAAACCAGTTCGCATCAGTTCGTATGAGTTCGCATCAATTCGTATCATTTCGTTAAGAGGTAAATGATGAGTGATTTTCAAGCATTTGCCGTTATACAAAACTCAATGCAAACCTTGATCAATTTTGATAGTGAATTGCAACAAGTCAGAAAGTTCCCAAGTTATTGAAATTGTAGGATTATCACAATTGGAAACAAAGGTTTTCTGCTTATGTCAGCAAAAATGATATTGATCTATGGATTCCAATTGAAAAACTTTATACAAGTCCAACTGATGGAGGAGAGTATAAAGAAATAAAAGATTTCTCAATAGAAGAAAGGAAAAGTTATGAACTCGAACAAAAAGCTTTTGGTTATCTTACCACGACTTTACCTACCGAACTGTTACGTCAATTCAGCACATGCAAAAAGACAAAATAGTTATGAGATGTTTTGTCTGCAAGATATGAAGGGAACGATCAATACAAAAAGAGTAGGAGAAAGGTGTTGAACATAGAATTTGACAATTTTCAACATTATGATAAGGAAAACATTATTGCTCTTGTATCAAAGTTTTCACATTTAATCAGTGAATTGAAAGTAGTTGGAATAGAGAAAACTGAGGAAGAACTGAAAAACAATTGTTGGAAGCTTTATCACAGAATTGGGAGAATTATGTTTTACTAATTACACATGATAAAGAATTCTCAACATTATAATTTCAGGAATTAACATGAAAGCTTCATGCTCGAGAAATGGAAATGATGACTTCAAACAAATCAACTGCTCAAATGCAAAATCCTGAGTTATGTCATGGTCAGAATGCAGCAAGCATAAATGCAAAAGCTAAATCAAGTGGTCTTAGTTTTCCACCAAGTATAGATTTTCTTGGAAATGTTTCTGGAATTTCTAAAACTTTTGATTCCTCAATGGGTTGTCGCTTTACAATTCTAGATCAAACAAATTAGAATGCTTTTTCTATAAAGACAACTGGTGATTGTGCAGCTTTAATCTCATCTTCTCTCGGAATGATTATCACCAATGTTGGTGATGCTAAGTTGGTTAGAGAAGATTGTAATGAAATTGATGAAGATAATTTAGATGAAATGGATATGGCCTGGCAATTGGCTATGTTATCACAAAGAGCAAGAACATTTTTAAAAAGAACTGGAAAAATATCTATTAATCAAGATGGAAATCTGGGATTAGATAAATCTAGGGTGAAATGTTACAAATGTTCAAAACTTGGATTTTGCAAGAGAATGACAGAAATCTCAAGCTAATAAATCTGATACAAGAACTAGTACCAATGGTTCTCAAGCTTCATCAAGTAACTCAACTACAAGAGCATTGGCTGTTTAAGCTGGTGGGACTTATGATTGGGCAAAAGTCTACAATGAATCAGCTTTGATTGCCACATCTGCACAAGATGGTTATTATTCAGACACAAGTTCTTATGAATCAGTTCAGGATGATGATGTTTCTGAATCTAAGGTTGAAAGATTGCTAAAGGAGAATGCCGCTTTAATGAAGGAAATCAGTTTTCTCACTAAAACATTTAATTTGGTGAAAGAAGAATTGGAAATGTCTAAGAACGAATGTAAGGAATCTGAACTGAAAGTTGCAAAGTTATCTAAAGAAAATGTTGAGTTAGCTAAAGACGCTAAAAAATGGAAAACTGAAGCAAAAGAAATTGAAGTTGATTTCAATGATCTGTTTGACAAATCAAAGATTAAGCTTGATGTGCTCAACAAGACTTCTGATGAACTCGCTGCCAAAGCAGTACCTTATCAGAATGATAATGAAAGTTTGTTGGAAGAAAAGAAAGAGTTAGCAAGGGTGAATAAGTTTTTTAATGCCAACATCGATATACAGAAAACAAATGAGGATAAGTTGAAGAAAGAGTTGTTTGCTGAGTTAGATAATTTGAGATTACAGAAATCAGAATTGAACCGGGTTGCAAAGAAATTGATCGCAACTGAGAAGGAATTATCTGTAGCTCAACAGAAAGTATCTGACTTGAAGATCCAGGTGATTGATACAAATCGTCTTCTGAAAAATTTCACAAATTCACAATCGTTCACAAGCTTTTTAGCAAAAGATAAGAATTTTGAGAAAATGTTCGACAAGACAGTTCCACCTCCTACCATTATCAAGGAAGCTGCAATATTGTGATGTTGATCAATTCAATCAAGTAATATATAATACATATGAAGTGAAGACATACCGGTAGGGATTGAGATTATGGATGAAGATGATGATGCCATAGCCATGATGATTCCCTCTTCCCTTTAGATGTCTTTGTTTGATGGTTTTGTGATTATAGAGAATAGTGTATATGGTGTTCTTGTTTTCTCTAGTGATCTATTTATAAGACATCAAAGGGCAAGAGACCCTTCATATTATGTCATTATTTCTATCAAATAATGACTACATTAATAGGGACTTTATATCATATATTAATAAGGACTTTATGTCTCTATATTAATAAGGACTTTATGTCTCTTTATGTTACTTTGGTCATTAATAAAAAATGATCATAAAGGACAAATGTAGGAATATTTCCAACATTCTCCCACATGTCCGAGTGGTCATTTTATGATGAGCATTTCTAAAGTTTGGCCAAGTTAATAACACTCATCAGATTTCGAATTTTAAACTGTAGTAGAAAAATACAGTCATTGAGTTATTCTAAACCCAAGACCCCCATTAATCATACTACAATTTCAAAAACGAACATAAGGAATTAGGGACCAAAATGACTAGATTAATGCCCTTAGTGCACAATAGTTATTTGTGCAAATTTGTCAAATGTATGTATAATATTAGGCGCGCATATACATTTTATAGACAAATAAATATTCAAGGAAATTTTATTAATTATTAAAGCACATGCTATTACATAAGGTCTCTACTAAAACCCATTCTCAGTACGAGATCCTGAAAACATTTTGGTGGAAGACCTTTAGTCATCGGATCCGCAAGCATATCTTTTGTGCTAATGCTCTCAATACAAAGATTGTTTTCCTCCACTCGTTCTCGTACAAACAAGAACTTTGTATCGAGATATAATCCGGCTCCACTCGAACTGTTACTGTTCGAAAAACTCACACCAGCCGAATTATCGTAGTAAATCTTCAATAGTCTTGATATGGAGTTTACAACATTGAGCCCGGCAATAAGATTCCTTAACAACATGCCTTGGCAAGTTACGTATGGCTCTTCCATGAAATAGGTCCGCCTGCTAACATGAAAATATACCCCGAAGTTGATTTCTTATCATCTTTGCATTTAGCAAAGTCAGAATCAGAATAGCCTATCACTTCTAAATCATCACTTCTTCTGTATGTCAACTTGTAGTCTTTTGTGCCTTGAAGGTATCGCAACACTTTCTTTGCTGCTTTCCAATGATCTAGGCCAGGATTAAATTGATAACGGCCTAGCATTCCAGCAATATATGCAATATCCGGACGAGTACAGACTTGAGCATACATCAAGCTTCCAACTACCGAAGCATAAGGTATCAGTCTCATTTGTTCCTTTTCAACCTCTGTTTTTGGACATTGGAAAGAACCAAAAACATCTCCTTTAACTACTGGAGCAACTGAAGGAGAGCAATTTTGCATGTTATAACGCGTTAGAACACGTTCAATATAAGCTTTCCGAGACAACCCTAAAGTCCCATTGGCTCGATCTCGGTGTATTTCGATGCCTATTACATAAGAAGCATCTCCAAGATCTTTCATGTCAAAATTACGCGAAAGTAATCGCTTTGACTCATGCAACATATCTAAGTTATTACTTGCCAGTAATATATCATCTACATAAAGGACAAGTATAACAAAATTGCTCTCACTCATTTTGAGGTAAGTGCATTGATCCACTTGATTTTTATTGAAACCTTGTTTTTTCATTACTTCATCAAACTTTAAATAGCACTGACGTGATGCTTGTTTTAACCCGTATATGGATTTCTTTAACCTACAGACTAAGTGTTCTTGCCCTTTAGGTTTGAAGCCTTCAGGTTGATTCATAAACACTTCTTCATGTAAGTCATCGTTAAGGAAAGAAGTTTTAACGTCCATCTGATGTAACTCTAAATCAAAATGAGCTACTAGGGCCATAACGATCCTTAAGGAATCCTTTCGTGATATAGGTGAGAAAGTTTCCTGATAATCAATCCCCTCCTTCTGGGTGTAGCCTTTAGCAACCAATGGTGCTTTATAGCGTTCAACATTTCCATTCGGGTCTAATTTGGTTTTAAAGACCCATTTACATCCTACGGGCTTTGCACCCTTGGGTAATTCAACCAATTCCCACACGCTATTCTTATGCATGGAATCAAGCTCATCAATCATAGCTTTATTCCATTTAGACGATTGATCACTATTGATGACTTCATTATAAGAGGTTGGATCGTTAATCTTTCCTATATCCAAATCAGCCTCATTAAGGTAGGTTACATAATCATCAAAATTAGTAGGCCTTCTAGGCCGTGATGACCTCCTTAGCTGATTGTCAGGTTCATCAGTAGTCGTCTCAGGGACTTGCTCTTGTGCATTTCATGTGCCTTCATTTACAAGGGTGTTTGGAGCAACATGGTTTTCTAATGGTGCAGTGTCATGTACAAGTGGTGTAATTTCCCCCTCCTCTTGTACTTCTTGTAAGTCAAAATTTTGATTTTCACTGCTCCCACTGTCCTTAGAATCCTCAAGGAATTCCGCATGAGAGGTTTCCACGATACGAGTTACATGTGAAGGACAATAAAATCTATATCCCTTAGAATGTTCAGGATATCCGATAAAGGAACAGCTGACAGTTTTCATGTTAAGCTTTTTCTCGTGAGGATTATAAAGCTTAGCTTCGGCAGGACAGCCCCATACTTTCATATACTTCAAGCTTGGCTTCCTCCCTGTCCAGACTTTAAAAGGAGTCTTAGGGACAGATTTTGAAGGAACCCTATTCAGTATATGAACAACTGTCTTTTAGGCCTCCGTCCATAAGAATTGAGGTTTACCTGAGGAGGTTTTGGGGCCAGAAACGTTGCTTGTACTAACCTTTTGAACTTTAGAGCTTTCCCCTTTAATGGATTTTCCCTTCCTTTTCTTTGGGTCAGTGGTGGTGACGTGAACAACTGTTGGTTTTTCTAGTTTTAGACGTTCCTCCTCCTGCACGCACATTGCTATTAATTCACTCATTGTCCACTTATCTTTTTGAGTGTTATAATTGATCTTAAAAGCATCAAAACGTGCAGGAAGGGAGGTCATAATGAAGTGCACCAGAAAACCATCGCTAATTTCCATGTCTAATCCCTTTAGCTTATGGGCCATGTCGCTCATCATCATGATGTGTCCGCGCACACCATTAACCCCATCATACTTCGTAGTAACCATTTTCAGAATTAGAGTGCTCGCATGTGCCTTAGAAATTCCCTAAACTGCTCCTCCATAGAATCCAAATAAGCCTTAGCATTTTCAGAATCTGGAATGGCACCCCTATTGCAACAGAAATGGAATTCTTGATCACCATAAGAGACATTCTATTAGATCGCTCCCACTTTTCATACTCTTGTTTTTGATCTACTGTGCTTTGTGCAGTAAGAGCAGCAGGTGCTTCATGCCTCAATGCATAATCAAGATCCAACATACCAAGAGTAGGTTTCACAGTGTCCCTCCATGAGACAAAATTTGTTCCATTCAAAGTTTCAATTCCAAATGTTGGAGTGATCGTGGATGCTAGATTGAGACAAGTATAAGAAGAAAATGATTTTAAGTGAGCTATAATATGAGGTATATAAGCAAGAAAACATAATTACAACCATTTAAGATGTAGTCTATTATAACACCAAATAATAGACTTGTAACGGAATAATTTGTGGCTTGTGTATTAAATTATCCTTTGGCGGATTATTTTGAAGGCCTATGTGTTAGAATAAGTGAAAATTAGATGGGTTATGGGTATATTAGGTCACTGGGCCATTTTAGATGTGTTTGGGCTCAATTAGAATGAGTTTAAGGGGAGTTTTGTGGGCCTTTAAAGTCCAATACGGAAATTAGTGGGGATTTAGGGTTTTTAGGATGACTTGTTCTCCAAGATGGAGAATCCCTATAAAAGCGAAACCCTCCCCACATTAATAGGTTGCTGATTTTGGGGTGTTCTTGGTGTTTTCAAAGAAGTGTAATCGAAATTCTCCCATAGAGAATTTCGAACCTTTCAAGTGTGTTGCAATCAAGTTTCAATCTAGAATTCTCAATCGGTTTGTGTGTTTCATTATTTTCCTAATCGTTTGTTCTTGTTTATGTCGTTTATACTTGAATCACTCTAGTGTTTGGATTCCGCACACTCACTAGAGATCGTGATATCGTGTTTGGGTTCTTTTCGATCCTTACAAGACTAAAGTAAGGTTCTACTTAAATGTTGGCTTCGCTTTGGCTATGACCAACATTAAAGTGTTAGGAACAAATAAAATATAAAGTTCTATTTGAACATTGGCTTCGCTTTGGCTATAACCAATATTCAAATGTTATGAACAAATTTAGTATAAAGTTCTACTCAAATATTGGCTTCGCTTTGGCTATGACCAATATTCAAGCATTATGAACAAATTGAATATGAGGTTCTATTTGAACATTGCCTTCGCTTTGGCTATGACCAATATTCAAATATTATGAACAAATTAAATATAAGATTCTATTTAAACATTGGTTTCACTTTGGCTAAGACCAATATTCAAATATTATGAACAATTTAGATATAAGGTTCTATCTGAATATTGGCTTCGCTTTGGCTATGGCCAATATTCAAGTATTATGAACACATTTTAAAAATTATAACACATAAATATAACACATCTCCTTTGAATAGAAATGTAATATTTATGTAATTTAGTCTATTGTTTATCACGTGTACCATCAGATATACGACCTTTAAGTTCACTAATTAAGTTGGTGGGACTTATGATTAGGCAAAAGTCTATAATGAATTAGCTTTGATTGCCACATCTGCATAAGATGGTTATTATTCAGACACAAGTTCTTATGAATCAGTTGAGGATGATGATGTTTTTGAATCTAAGGTTGAAAGTTTGCTAAAGGAGAATGCCGCTTTAATGAAGGAAATCAGTTTTCTCACTAAAACATTTAATTTGGTGAAAGAAGAATCGGAGATGTCTAAGAACAAATGTAAGGAATCTGAACTGAAAGTTGCAAAGTTATCTAAAGAAAATGTTGAGTTAGCTAAAGACGCTAAAAAATGGAAAACTGAAGCAAAAGAAATTGAAGTTGATTTCAATGATCTGTTTGACAAATCAAAGATTAAGCTTGATGTGCTCAACAAGACTTCTGATGAACTCGCTGCCAAAGCAGTACCTTATCAGAATGATAATGAAAGTTTGTTGGAAGAAAAGAAAGAGTTAGCAAGGGTGAATAAGTTTTTGAATGCCAACATCGATATACAGAAAACAAATGAGGATAAGTTGAAGAAAGAGTTGTTTGCTGAGTTAGATAATTTGAGATTACAAAAATCAGAAATGAACCGGGTTGCAAAGAAATTGATCGCAACTGAAAAGGAATTATTTGTAGCTCAACAGAAAGTATCTGATTTGAAGATCCAGGTGATTGATACAAATCGTCTTCTGAAACGTTTCACAAATTCACAATCGTTCACAAGCTTTTTAGCAAAAGATAAGAATTTTGAGAAAATGTTCGACAAGACAGTTCCACCTCCTACCATTATCAAGGAAGCTGCAATATTGTGATGTTGATCAATTCAATCAAGTAATATATAATACATATGAAGTGAAGACATACCGGTAGGGATTGAGATTATGGATGAAGATGATGATGCCATAGCCATGATGATTCCCTCTTCCCTTTAGATGTCTTTGTTTGATGGTTTTGTGATTATAGAGAATAGTGTATATGGTGTTCTTGTTTTCTCTAGTGATCTATTTATAAGACATCAAAGGGCAAGAGACCCTTCATATTATGTCATTATTTCTATCAAATAATGACTACATTAATAGGGACTTTATATCATATATTAATAAGGACTTTATGTCTCTATATTAATAAGGACTTTATGTCTCTTTATGTTACTTTGGTCATTAATAAAAAACTGATCATAAAGGACATATGTAGGAATATTTCCAACATTCTCCCACTTGTCCGAGTGGTCATTTTATGATGAGCATTTCTAAAGTTTGGCCAAGTTAATAACACTCATCAGATTTCGAATTTTAAACTGTAGTAGAAAAATACAGTCATTGAGTTATTCTAAACCCAAGACCCCCATTAATCATACTACAATTTCAAAAACGAACATAAGGAATTAGGGATCAAAATGACTAGATTAATGCCCTTAGTGCACAATAGTTATTTGTGCAAATTTGTCAAATGTATGTATAATATTAGGCGCGCATATACATTTTATAGACAAATAAATATTCAAGGAAATTTTATTAATTAATAAAGCACATGCTATTACATAAGGTCTCTACTAAAACCCATTTTCAGTACGAGATCCTGAAAACATTTTGGTGGAAGACCTTTAGTCATCGGATCCGCAAGCATATCTTTTGTGCTAATGCTCTCAATACAAAGATTGTTTTCCTCCACTCGTTCTCGTACAAACAAGAACTTTGTATCGAGATATAATCCGGCTCCACTCGAACTGTTGTTACTGTTCGAAAAACTCACAGCATCCGAATTATCGCAGTAAATCTTCAATGGTCTTGATATGGAGTTTACAACATTGAGCCCGACAATAAGATTCCTTAACAACATGCCTTGGCAAGTTGCGTATGGCTCTTCCATGAAATAGGTCCGCCTGCTAACATGAAAATATACCCCGAAGTTGATTTCTTATCATCTTTGTATTTAGCAAAGTCAGAATCAGAATAGCCTATCACCTCTAAATCATCACTTCTTCTGTATGTCAACTTGTAGTCTTTTGTGCCTTGAAGGTATCGCAACACTTTCTTTGCTGCTTTCCAATTATCTAGGCCAGGATTAAATTGATAACGGCCTAGCATTCCAGCAATATATGCAATATCCGGACGAGTACAGACTTGAGCATACATCAAGCTTCCAACTACCGAAGCATAAGGTATCAGTCTCATTTGTTCCTTTTCAACCTCTGTTTTTGGACATTGGAAAGAACCAAAAACATTTCCTTTAACTATTGGAGCAACTGAAGGAGAGCAATTTTGCATGTTATAACGCGTTAGAACACGTTCAATATAAGCTTTCTGAGACAACCCTAAAGTCCCATTGGCTCGATCTCGGTGTATTTCGATGCCTATTACATAAGAAGCATCTCCAAGATCTTTCATGTCAAAATTACGCGAAAGTAATCGCTTTGACTCATGCAACATATCTAAGTTATTACTTGCCAGTAATATATCATCTACATAAAGGACAAGTATAACAAAATTGCTCTCACTCATTTTGAGGTAAGTGCATTGATCCACTTGATTTTTATTGAAACCTTGTTTTTTCATTACTTCATCAAACTTTAAATACCACTGACGTGATGCTTGTTTTAACCCGTATATGGATTTCTTTAACCTACAGACTAAGTGTTCTTGCCCTTTAGGTTTGAAGCCTTCAGGTTGATTCATAAACACTTCTTCATGTAAGTCATCGTTAAGGAAAGCAGTTTTAACGTCCATCTGATGTAACTATAAATCAAAATGAGCTACTAGGGCCATAACGATCCTTAAGGAATCCTTTCGTGATATAGGTGAGAAAGTTTCCTGATAATCAATCCCCTCCTTTTGGGTGTAGCCTTTAGCAACCAATGGTACTTTATAGCGTTCAACATTTCCATTCGGGTCTAATTTGGTTTTAAAGACCCATTTACATCCTACGGGCTTTGCACCCTTGGGTAATTCAACCAATTCCCACACGCTATTCTTATGCATGGAATCAAGCTCATCAATCATAGCTTTATTCCATTCAGACGATTGATCACTATTGATGACTTCATTATAAGAGGTAGGATCGTTAATCTTTCCTATATCCAAATCAGCCTCATTAAGGTAGGTTACATAATCATCAAAATTAGTAGGCCTTCTAGGCCGTGATGACCT
>JBCNJP010014146.1:0-11355 GCA_039602395.1 Deinandra increscens subsp. villosa | reverse complement strand
TCCTTATTTCATTTTATCAATCCACACGTATATTATCATCTTTTATCAATTTATTACCCGGAAATAGGCAAACATGCATTTTCTATCCGTTTTGTCACGTTTATCTATCTAATACATATATCATATGTATCTATCACGTTAGTCATGTATTTTCCCAAATTTTGGTATGTTACAAAATTGCTACAAGTGTAATCACTTGCTGATTATAACATTATAGTATGGTCACACCAATCATGGTGCACATTACCATTATATATACATGTGCATACCTACACACATCTTGGAAGTCTTAGACTACACTCGTTGTACTCACGTGTGTTTGAATCCGACATGCACTAAGTGTTTAGTACAAGGATTCACAGTTTCATCCTGAAACCGACAAACACAAGACTAATGACTTGCCACAACAAAAGCCCTTAACATTTTGTAACCATAAGACCCCTTCACACATCACTTGCATAACTAACTTCCAATCCCAAGACCGGTATCTTGCGAAGATGGAATTTAGTAATTACATGTCCAAATTTAGATCTTTAAATATCTAAAGAAACGTGATTCTGATAAATCACTGGACTATGTAAAGCAACTCTCGTACCTAAACAAGACAAGCCAGATGGACAATGTTTCACCAACAATGGATTGTTGCTTAGCGAAACATATCGACATTCCGGTTGGAGTTTCGTATGTTATCCTTACCTGAATAAGGAAACATCCTCTAACGTCGGACCCGAGAGTCCGATGGAATAAATCATCGCCTCAATCATCACGAGATACTTTCAAACAATCATAGACGAAAGCATCTCCATGCTATCAAACTCTGAAATGACTTTGTCAATCGTCTTTGAACTTATGAATGAGTCATAACATCTGGATATTAAGCATTCGATTTCCGTACCACATGCTACGAAATCGAACAATTTCGTTCCTGAAAACGAAATTTAACTGCCACGTTTTCTTCGTGCGAGTTAGTATCCAAACGGTTTGAAAGAAGAATGATAATAGGAATGTTAATCTGCTTAAAGCAAGTGGGAGCATCGCCACTGATCCTTACCGGAATAACGATCAAAATGCCGATCTAAAGATCATTTAAATTTACTGGATTAAATTTTAAATGACACCTCAATTAATTAAAGTTTCAAGATTAAAATTTAAGTATTGATCACATTATGGCTGAGCAACCACTAACACGATCAATCTCTTGAAACGAATCGAATCGTACTAAATATGATACGAAAGAAATCCAATACTAAATATTGCATGGAATGTCGCCGTAAAGGATTACGCCACGACCTTAGATGGAAAATCACATCATCACTGCCAGACACTGATGAAAGGAAATATATGTTCATTAATAGAGTACTAATTATACTCGTTGAACATTAATAGCCACCTTAATTGAATCTGAACTAGGAATGCCATAAAACATTCAAAGGGTTAATTCGACTCTGTAGATAGTCGGTTAACATGCTCAAGTGATAACACAGTCGTACATCTGCTCACCATAGGGCACTACATTATCACAAGTTCGATTCACTTAAGAAGACTCACTGTTCAAGATAAACACTGAATCTTAAGAAAACAACTAACATTGGCAATCCTAAAACGAAACTCGAGGACATGATTAGCGAATTCGTAAGTTCAATGATCAGGCTAGATCAGTGAAATAACACTATTGCATAGTGCGTGAATTCTGCATCATATCGGTGTTCGATTTTAGTGTTGGATGTCGAACACTAACGTTTGCACCAAATCATTCGACCTCCTCTAAGCTGTTAGACGAAAGTCTGAATTCTGCATAACGTGTTTGAATTTTATACGTTTTGCTATCCATGAATATTCCATTAATATTCTAAAAGTCCGTAGTCGATCAGGCATTGTGGGAGCATCACCTGAAGCAAGACTATTCTGACTCTGGACTCAAACTGTTGACGATCCAGACTCACGAGGCCTCATTAGAGAATGACGTCGGGACGTAACTCGCATCAGATTGTCTTCATGGATTTAATCATAAGACAATTCTGATTGATGGTATACTCAACGGTATCCTTCGACCTGAGATACATGAGCAACCTTCCTTCTGCTAAAAGAACATTCTTTGATTGTAGCTTAACGCTGTCGCGTAACTGCCAGCCATAACGGTTACTTTTGGGAATGGATCTAAGGCTTAGTGGGAGCTGTATCTAATCAATATGGGATTCTGTACTCTTGTAGTAATAATGCAACAGCTTGACATCATGGGCCCTCTCGTTAGTTCTAAGTGTTAAGTGTAAGGCCTTACCCAAACTTACTGTGTGTTTGATTGGACCACTTCGAACAGTAAAACGAGAAACACAATGATCGAACACGAAAGAGAATGAATAAATCCATGTCTCTAGTTCGATTGATGTCTCATACAGAAAGGATCTGATGACTTTACAAATACCATAAGTCTAAACTATATCACGAGTTTATTGATATGCCTTGGTTATTTGACTTGAAGTGTCATGACTGGTTGGGACAGCCACGTGTAGCTAGAGCACCTCTAAATATATCTTGATTTATAAATCGCGCTCAGTCCAAGTGGGAGACTGTTGGATTTAGGTGTCCAGACCCGACTAAATCAAGTACCCGACCCGGTCATGACCCGTAAGAGTTACACTGGAGGCAACGGGTTTTAAAGTCCGCTTAGCTATATAACCGGCAAATTCACAGAAGAATTAATTAATTGTTTATTAAGTGATTTAATAAATTAATTAATTAGTTAAAAAAATTAATCATTATAATTAATTAAGCGACGAAAGACGATAAATGTGATTTGCGTCTTAGACGACAATTAAAGAATCGGTTAATTTAACTGATATTCGTTAAGTCTCGGTAATCGACAAATATTTTAACACGTTTAAAATATGTTGTGTAATTAAATGGTTCGATCATGGATTAATCTAAATCAAGGGACCTAACGGAAAATTAATCAGATATATATATCTGATTAAAGAGGGGGGCGAAACCCTAATCCTCCATAAGAGAATTTTCGGCCCCTCCCTCCCTCACTCTCTCGAATCCGACACCGACCACCACAACTGGCCATTGCCGATCCTCTGTTCTCCGGCAATTCGATCATTCGATCGCGAGAACCTTAGTCCGTTGATCACTGTTTTCGTCATGGTCCCTCCTTTCGGTAACCACCACGCTATGAAGCCGAGAAACCCTAGCCACCAACGTGCAGACACCCTCACCCACGAACCAGCGTGACACGACGCGTTTGCCCGTCGTCCGCAAACCCTAGTTCGCGCCCGATCCGTCATACGTGATTTTCTCGGTGCTCGAGTCACCGTATGGTAAATCCGTAACCGCGAGGATTGTTCGATTCGCCCGTAGAATCATAACCTGCGAAACCATAGCGTCACCCATTGACTTTCGGTGTCTCAAACGTCTGTTTAAATCACCGCCCAGGTATATCTAAACTCATTATTTTAATTTATATATTTATTTTATGATTGTATCGCGTTCTTGTTTTAACGATTTTTCGGTGTTTGCGCGTTTTGGTGATCGTCGAATCACGTTTGTAAATTAAATCGTTTTCTGCTGCATATTAAATTAATCGTTAATTTAATTATCTTGAATTTAATTTACTTATTACTCGGTAATTGATTTAATAATTATTTGTCGTAAGTAATTATTCAAAAAAAATGCTATTACCGAGACCCGAATGCCACTGTCGTAACCTAACAAGGATGTTGTGGGTTTTGGTTTGGGTTGGATGAGAGGTTCAATGGGGTGAAGTTGTCAGCTCTGAATTTTGGTGGAATTGTTTTGCTAGGTTTTGATCTTTTGGCTGGTGGTTTTGAGAATTGATGTTTGTTGGCCATGGGAGGGTTTCTTTTGGTAGGAATGGTGGGGATTTGTGTAGTAGTAGGTGGAGTAGAGGGTGTATTACCAAGAAGTGAGTCTATAAGACTCATAGGTTTAGGAGGAAGAGAAGGTGTACCTGAGAAAGCTCCTGGAGGTCTAGGAATTCTTGTTCTTTCTGATGTCCTTGACTGCTCCTTTCTTATTTCATCATACCTATCTCTTAGAGTATTCAAAGAACATGGATTTATTGATTTCTTTTCTTCTCCTAAGATATCTATAAAATATATCTTGAGTGCTCTTGTCTCCTCTACTTTGGTAATAGGAGCTTTAGCAATTTACTGTGTTTCAACAGTTTTCAGTTGCTCATGGATGGCATTGTCTGCTTCAAGTCTTTGACTGAGCCTGAGATCTCCTTCTTCTTTTACTACCATTGATATTAATCAACATAAGTCATTAGCAGAGGTTAAGCTAATAGCTTATGGTGTGACCCATCCTCTGGCTAAGATTATGTCTCTCCATCTTTTTAGTAATTCCCAGTTGGCATCATTTGCAGCTAGCCCGATCTTTTCCGTTTCCTTGTTTACTTTAAGGTCATCTTCTTTGGCAAATGACTGATGCCTCTTTTCCTTGGCTTGGTCTAATTTCTTTTTTCTTTCTTCCACAGACCTTCTTTTAGCTTCTTTTATCAACTCAAAAACAACTTCATTGTTATGATAAATTTGTAGGTTGTCTTGAAGTGCAAAAGATTCAGCCATATCTCTATCGAGTCTTTTCTGTTCCATTCTTTCCAGTATGTCAGCTGCAAGTACAGAGTTTATCATACTTACATCACTGTCAGGTAAGGTGGTTTCTTGCCCATCCAATAGCCTTGTAGGTTCTGTGGCCAGTGTTTTCTTTGCTTCAAATAACTTTGCATGAATCTTTACACCTTCTCTGCTTCTTCTTTTCAATTCACTGAATTTCTCCAGTTGAGCCATGTGACTCATCATTCTTTTATTGAAATCTCTGGATAATGCTTTGTCACATTCTCTTCTCCCACGATCTTCACCATGCCTGTCAAGAATAGGAATGAATACTATTCTTGAACAGTCAATTTTGTTTTCAGGAGTTGACACGTTCTTGTAGGCAGGTTTGAACTTCTTCTCATAGTCTGCCTGTAGGAGTTCATCATCAATCATTTTCTTCTTACCCTTCCCAAGATTTGGATTTTCAGTAGGGTAGGTTATGACTTTGTCACTGATGGCAGCTCTCTTGACTAATGGTGGAAGTGGATTGATCTTTACTTCACCTGTTCCTGGCTTATATTTGGCCCAGTAGTTGGCCAAAATATTTCTTACTATATCTTCCACAGGACTTGTAGGAGCTACGATAACATCTTCTGAATAGTATTTTGTTGGTGGAAAGTAAGGTCCATATATAGTGCCCTAAGAAATAAGGAGAGCCCTTGATTTCTTTGACGATCATCTCGACCGTCAAGTAAAGATACATGAACTAGAATAATAATAAACTAGTCTAGAAGATAATCGTGTCAACTTCATGTCAGGAGAATGGCGGGAAACTGGATCAGATATGTCAGAGACAAGTGTAGCAGGTCAAGTTGATGTCCGAGATAACTCGCCTTACCAAGGTAACTTGAGTTATCTCGGGCGTATCCACTGTCCGAGATTAAACTGTGATCCTGAGGTAAAATGATCATCCAAGGTAACTATAAGTTATCTCAGGCAGTCTGTTCTTCCAAGGTAACTTATCTCGGGCCTTCTATTCTTCCTAGATAACATGTTTAGCCAATCAGCATCATTTCTTCAGGATAAATACTTCCTTGCACAGCTTCAGGGAAATTTCAAATGCCAAGCCTCTAAACCAAGACTGCCCACTCGCTAAAATTAAGATTGAGTCTACCACTGGAAAGTTCTTGATCTACCGAGATCATGGTACCTAATAAATGGAATTACTCAAACAGAGAAAGAATTATGAAAAGCATGGTAACTAATAGGCTACTTTATTATCTCAAGAGCAATGACGCTGAAGAAGGAGATGATGGGTCATCACAGTAGAAGTGATGTGGTTGGTGTAAAATTTTGAATATTTTGAAACCGTTTTACTACAAAGAAAGCTTTAGAAAATATTTTGGAAGCATCACCTTGGGAGGAGAATGTAAGGAATTAAATTCTCCAAGTTCTGATGTTGATTCGGCTAGTCTGAGTTATCCTGGAAGAAACGGAAGATCCAAGATAAATACTAATCTTAGACGACTTAACTAGTCCGAAGTAACTTATATTATTTCAGAGGCAAACTTATGTCGGAAGGCCAGAGTTACCTCGATAGAAGTGGTAGTCCTAGATAACTCAAGTTATCTTGATAAGGAGAGTTATCTTGGACAAGTTCACTTTAAAAACTTGACCCGAAAAAGGTTATCTATGTCAGAAGACTCAAGTTGCACTGTTTCCACCAACTTAAGCCGTCAAAATACTTTCTAGCTTAGTTTAATATATCTTTTTAATCATATAAGTTCACGTATCATAGATTAGCAGTTAAGATGATCGTAGAGAAATTAAGGTCTCTCCTTGATTTTTAGCATTATATCACTTTGATGATTCTGTCTGAAGTCCTATTTTGGAGAAATTTCGGCAGAACATAATTCAAGCGGAATTCTACAGTTCAAGCGGAAAATACTCAAGCGGAAAGAAGCAGTTTTGTCCTATAGTGAATATTCCGGGTGAACTCGATTATCCACCAGATAACGAGTTCAAACGGACTTTTCCTGAGAAGTCTTTTCAGTCATCTAATCCCTGCAAAAGCTTCTTGGTTGCTTCTATATCTATCAAAGCCGCTCTCCTAAAGTAGATAGTTGCTGATCACACGCAAGATATCCCATCTGTCAAAGATTATACTTTTGGTAGTAGTATTTGACTTTTGTAATCAATGGTCTAGATGATCGTATGGAAATCAATGGCTATCATTGATTTCCCTTAGCAACTATATATAGCATAGCTCGTCCTTCAACTTTGTACACGGATGTTTGATCCTTATCACTATGTAATATTGTTGAGTTTAATGCAAATAGTGCCGAGTATAATTTACTTTGTGTGTTACTATATTCATGCAAACAACTATTATTCACATGTGTTAGTCGCTAGAGTAAAATGAAGGTTAACTTAATTCCGCAAGGTTAATCTTGCAAGTAAATCTTGTAACTTAATTAGGTGTTAAGTAATTTTGATACTACAAGTGGTATAAGAGCTTTGGCTCACACTTTGAAGACTTTAGTGCTTCAAAGTTGATATTTACTTGTCTACTTTACTGTTTTAAGCTTTTCTTTCTCAAAAGATTTACAAAATGAACGATCTCAGTCTCGTAACCTCAAACGATAGCACCAACAAATCTCCCATGTTCACTCCTGAGGACTTCGACACATGGAAGCTCCGTATGGAAGGGTTTGTTCATAGCTTAGATCACCGTATTTGGAAATCTATGACTGAAGGTCCCATTGTTGTAACTGTTCCAGTAGCAGATGATGAAGAAGTTCGTATTCCAAAACCAATTGAAAAAGATACCTAAATAGACCATAAACAACTTGAGCCTAACTTCAAGGCCTACTGGACCTTGCAAGCTGCACTACCTAACTCCATATTAATTGGTTTTAAGGAGTACAAAACGGCTTTTGAACTGTGGAATGCTCTTAATGAAATGTATGAAAGAACAAGTGAGGTAAAAGAAAATAAAAAGGACATTTTGAAACAAAAATACGAAAATTTTAGTTGCAAATCTGTTGAAACCATGACCAACCAGTACCTTCGATTTGTTTCTCTACTTGATGTGCTTCAAAGAGCTGGTGTAACTCTGGAACAGGCTGTTGTTAACTGAAAGTTTCTCAGGTCACTACCATTCTATGTGGACTGTTTATTCAGTAAGCATAAGAGAGTGCAAAAACCTAAAGAAAATGAAACTGAGTGAACTCCATGGTATTTTATGTGCTTACGAGATGGAAATTAACCTTAAACAAAACTCAGCATCTGAACCAACTCAGCCTCAATCCACTGCTCTTGTAACCACTAAATTTCAAACTCAAAGAAGCATAAACTCAAACTTTTATGAAACTGTGTCTCATAACTTTGAGAACAACCATCATTCTTTTTTAGTTTCTGACTCACACTCCAACTTCACACGTGAAGATCTTGAGTGTATTGGAGCACATGACTTAGAAGAGATGGACATTATGACACAACTTGCTATGGTCTCAGTAAGAGCCCAACGTTTCTATAAACGAACTGGGAGAACTTACAAAGGAGCCAAAAATGCACCTATTGGCCTTGACAAAAGTAAGGTCAAGTGTTATAACTGTCACCAATTGGTTCATTTTGCAAGAGAGTGTTTAAGTTCCAAGAAAGGAAGACCAGTATCATGGGAAGAGTCAAGGAAGCAATCATCACAACAACAACAGCTACAAGAACAACAACAGCTACAAGAACAACAACACAAATGGTTCCTCAAACTCACAGCCAACACCGCCAAAACCAAGCGGAAGTGGAAACAACAGTAACTCAACTGTAGCTGTGGTAAACCAAACGGAGTTTGTTGAATGGGAATATGTTATTGTAGAATTTAAGCCAATCAACCATGCACTCATGGCCAAGGAAGAGTCATTATCTCAGGTAAAACCTATTCATGAGAAAGTGTTAACACACCTATGCTCTCCTGCTTGCATTGAACAAGTGGAAAGATACAGGAATCACAATTCTGAGTTAATAGAAGAAGTTTTAAACCTCAAAGAGTTAAAAGAATGCTTTAGGAAGACAATAAATTCATACATTTCTAAAGTAACTTCTTTAAATGAAGAAATTGAGAAACTGAAACAAACAAACTCAAATATAGAAACTCAGATTGATGATCTAATCTCCAAGCTGAATGCCTCAAGGAAGGAGACCCAACATACTAAGGCAGATGTGGGTGCTCTTGAGGTAAAGCTAACTGAAGCTCAATTCACCTGTGATAAATTCCAAAAAGCAAATGAAAAGGCTGAAAAACTTTAGAAAGGTGCTATGTATGGAAAAAATGGGATTGGTTACACCTCTGTTAAACCACCAGGTGATTATTTACCTGTACTTGAGCCACTTCCTGCCCTACAAACTGATAGAACAGTCAGCTTAGTTGTTGATAAAAATGCTTCTGAAATAGTTTTAAAGAAAAATGTGAAACTGTTAAAACTGAAATCAGTGCTGCAAGCACCTCTGCAGCAGTTGATCAATCAAAGATTTTGAAACCAAGGCTTGACGTGCCTCCACCTATCTTTTATGAACATAAAGAGTCAAAGGTTGGGGAAAACATGTTGAAAATGTTAAAACTGGCAAGTGTCAAATTGTTGGTAGAATTGCTTTCAGTCAAGAAACTATTGAGAAATCCCCTAGATACACTCAGTCATATGATTCTCTAAGAATCCCAGAGTGTATAGTTTGTGGTAAATTTGGTCACTTAGCTGCTGACTGTTATTACAACCCTCTGAACAGAAACCAAGCTGTAAAATCTAGAACTGTGAAAAGTCAAAATTCGGCTAAGAAGCTAACAGGAAAAGTTTCACAAGTTAAAAATCATACAGTTAAACATTTTGAGTCAAATTCAAATCAGGTTTTAATTGGTAATGAAAGAAATAGAAGTTTCTCAGTTTTCAAACAAAACAAATTTCTGGCTGAAGTTCAAGCGGAACATTTCTCCGCTCGAACTCAAGTTCAACCGGAAAACAAGAAAAACTTTAGGTCTGTCACTGCTTTGAAACAAAGACCGTCTGTGAAGTTTAGTGAAAATTATGATGTGTTTGAAATTCAAGGAAGGAGAAACCCTCAAGAGCAAAAGTCAATCCTCGAAAGTTTTTCCAAACTGAAAGAAATTTTTATCAAAATGAGTTTGTTGCTAGTTCAAGCAGAAGTTCCACTGTTCCGCTTCAAAGTGCAAAATTTGTCAAAAACAGCTTTGCATCACATAAATATGCTGCTTCACCAGAAAGAACTAGAGTCCAAAGTCATAACCAATTTCCAAATAATGATTTTGTAAAAACTGAGTCAACCAAACAGAGGGAGTTTATAGAATTCAAAGAGAGAAAAGCACTAGAAAGATATCAAAAATAGGAAGTGAGAAATTTCATCAACAAGGTTCTTATCAAGATTTAGACCTTGAAAATGATGACTTGCTCACTGAGCAACCTATTTTAAATACTTTAGTACTAAAAGAGTATAAGTATAATGTTGCATTGGGAAGACCCAAGACCACAAAGGCTTGGGCACCTTACAAAAACTAATAAGTTTGTGACATGTGCAGGTGCAAAGTAAGAGTTAAGATCGACCGTGGGTCATTGACAGTGGATGCACCAGTCACATGACAGGAAATAAAAATATCCTAGAAAACACAAAAACATTTAATGGAGGAGTTGTTGCCTTTGGAAGCAACAAGGGTGTCACACCCCAAAAATCCCACGCGCGACAACGCGCCGCAGGGAGCGTGACAAACCAGGATCAAACACATTAGCCATACGAACAGTCTATATGCAATGTAAAAGTAAAACCAGAGTAAATGCGGTTACTAAATGCGGAAGCTTAAATCAACAAAGTTGTAATAATTATTCAAGCGCCAAAACATGCGCAAACCAAAACTTTATAAGTTTGATAAATAATAAGTCTATGATGCATGCATAGTAATTGTAATCCTTATGTGGTGCATCCTAGCTCGTGGCAGATAATCCAGTTTAGCGACCTGAGATATAACATGCTAAAGTGTCAACACAAAGGTTGGTGAGTTCACAGGTTTAATCAGTTCAACAGTTTAACGGTTCAGAAAAATCCAGATAATATATCAATAGTTAGCTAGACTATTTTCAAGAAATCAGTGCACGTTTGACTAGATCAACTAGCTATCCAGTTACTGAAGCTCGACAAGTTCAATTGTGCCTCGTTAAGACTAAGAAGTTTATAACACCCGTTCGATATCCAATCGTGTCAGAGCGACTGACCCGGGTGGGGTTGTCAAACCCAGTAGATCTACTAAATAAGTTCCCGCTGATGTCACATTGACAGTAACTATAAAGTGAGGGCTTTATATTAAGTGTGCCACTATCATTCAGGTGATATATATCTAACAGTTCAAGTGTTTGCATGTTAATCTCCCCCAACAGGATTAAAATAAGTAAAATGGGGCCGTGAAACTCACCTTAGGTTGCTCGGCAAAGTTTCCAGACAAACAGTTAATTCAAATAGCAAGAACGAGTCTTGTGCAAGCAATCAATCACCTAACGAGCATACGAGTATAAGTGGGTGTTCTAAACTATTAAATCTAACGTAAACGATAAAAACGAGGAATCGTGAAGTCCGGAATAAGTCGAGGATGGCACGTGTGCCAAATCCGAGCGATTATCGAAATAACGCGAGAAAATCCAATATATAACTTATATATATATTTTCTAAGTAAATACATATATATTATATGTATATTTAAATAAATGATCAAGTGACGTTGATAATAAAGTTTTTAACAAGTTAT
>JBCNJP010014145.1:0-11356 GCA_039602395.1 Deinandra increscens subsp. villosa | reverse complement strand
ATAATAATAATATTATATATTCAGATTTATGAAGTTGTAATTTGTTAAATGTTAAGTGTAAAACTGATTCTAATGAAGTTGTTATTTAATTTAATTTTGTAAGGTTGTAAACAAAGATTATAGATTTTATTTGAGAAGGACTTCTAGTGTAATTACTCAAAAAATGCTCACCCTCAAAAAAATGCACACCCTCAGTCCCTCAAACCTCGAAGAAATGACCATTTTAAGACAAATATTAATTATATCAGTACCTCAGCGGATTAACCAATGATCTCTAGCCTAATTGGCTAGGAGGAGGTACCCAAGACATTATAAGGGGGAGGTCTTGGATTCAAGTCCTACTTGTAACAAAAAATAAATAAATGAGGGTTACAGGTGGGCCAGGGGTTTTCTCACCTATGGTGAGTTTCCTCCTGATGATGATTGGAGATGATCGGGTGGGTGGGGGTAATGCCCCCGTCAGTAATCCAAATTTGTCGTTCAAAAAAAAAAGTACCTCAGCGGATTTTATTTTAAAAATCACAAATTGCATAATTAACCTCGTAACTCTTGATTATTAATAAAAGATTAGAGAAAACAAAATACCTATCCTTCAAATGCATTATAGCCGACATATCGAAACTCAGTTGTCTTTGGTAAGTTTCATTATTAAATACTGCATTATTGTTTTAAAATTTAGTCCCAATTTCAAAACCTTAAAAAAGGATTAGAAAAGATTATTAGGAATCACCAAAAGGATGTGTGATTACTTACCAAATATGACATAAGGTAAACTTTTCATTTCAATATACATCTGGCCGGTCTGATTACCTTTCTTCGGATCATCATCTACAACCATTAAAAGACTATTGGGAATTATATTCTCTTAATATAAATGATTGCCTTACCTTGTATGTTATTTCCTAATATGAACCGACGTAGACTTTTATTTATATTGTGGTGTAAACATTGATCATATCATTGAAAAATATATGAATCACTTTTGAACCATCAAATTCTAGATGGCATAAGAGCAGGTTTAAACTAAAATCAAAACCCTAATCAGCCGTCATCCTCTTCATTAAGACGAACCCTGAGAAAACTAGGTCCCAATGTGCTAAATTTGATACAAAAGACACCAAACGCAATGATGTCATTGAGCATTGCGGTTTTTGTGGCAACGATAGACGTACTCGGGATGGTTGCTTCAAATGAATAGGGTACCTCGAGTGGTGACTGGGAAACCGAAAGCGAGAAGAAAGAAAGCAGAAAGCAGCCTGCATTCAATCGGGTTCAATATCTATTCAAACAAAAGGGGATTACGATGATGATTGGATAGTGGACTCGGGCTCTACTGAGCATATTACCCATAACATCGACATACTTGAAAACAAATTCAAAAACCACATCAAGACCCCAGTTGTCATTTCCAATGGTGACGCCATACATGTCGAAGGAAGAGGCGAATGCACTTTACCGGACATGGAGAAAAATAAAAGGGGTCTTGCATATCCCCAAATTTACTTGCAACCTTTTATCAGTCAGTCGGTTATGCAGTGATCTTCAATCTGCTATAACCTTTTTTCCTAATTTTTGTGTTATGCAGAAACTACACACAAGGAGCTTGATTGGTGTGGGTGAGTGCAGGAAGGGTCTATGCCGAATGGGTATGTTTGAAACTGAAAAAAGGGCTATGATGACAACCGTGGACACTTATCACAAGAGGTTGGGTCACGCTTCTAGACCAGACACGACCCATGTTTATATCAAATACCTCTCAAAACCAGACCAATCACGACCCTTGTTTGTATAAACAAGGGTCATGCTTTTTCCTGCTTAATACGACAACGGTGGTTGAATTCTGTTATTCGACATGTGCCAAGCTTGAAAAAACACATCCCTTGCCAAATTTGACACGGGTCGTGTTATACTTGACGAATCTTATGAAAGATTTATGCGAAAGACAAAACAGTTGACTTTAGAAAAAACACGGGTCGTCTCTTTACAAACATGGGTCATGTCTATTGCCGATCAGCCTATGAATACCAAGTTTTCTTCTCATTTCAACTTTCTCAATTCTTTTCTTCTATTCTCCACTTTTTATTATTGAGTCACTTCTCTTTGAAGTTTGGTAATTTTTTTCAAGATTGTAAGACTTAAACTTAATCAAAGTTATGTTTGTCTATAAAACTTTCACTCTTGGTTAAGAAAATTTTTAAAGTCATGACTGGCTAAATCTTGAATCACTTGGGGGAAACAAACCTTTGGTGGGTCGGTAACATGAATGCATAAAACACCCTTAAGGTGTATGCATCGATGACTTTGAAAACTAGTCTTTTATATTGAAAGTTTATTATCGCCCTTAATGACATCACGTGCCTTGTGTATTATGGACCATGTACGTCTTTGAATGTGTATTAATGGTACGTGACAACCGTTTACGGGATGAAGATTTGTTTTGACAATAATTCACACCCCATGGAAAGTAATGCATTTGTGTGCTTTATATCTTTGTAAACAAAACACGAGGTACGTCGTGACATCGGTATAAAGGTATTGGGTTGTGGTTTCATGGGTTGGTAATATTTTGCCACTACATTCGTCGTGACGGTCGTACGTAGGCAAAGACGGACCACGACTCCTTATAAAAGATTTTTAGGTGTTTGGCCGGGTAGGTCATGGTCAATGCGACTGAACGACATTGATAATACACTATATTTGCGAAATGTCAATCTTAGGGGAGGGGTAATGCATAATATAGTAACTAAATCCACCATTGGTAAGTCATCCCAAGTGATATTATCTTTGACTAATTTTCACTAAACTTCACTTTATTTTATTTTAATTTTATTTTATTTCTAGAATTTCATTTTCCCAACTAATTAGTGGTGGATTTATAGGGGGGGGGGGGGTCAGGAGGGTCACTTGACCCTCCGGCCGACCAATTTTGTGCTTGTAGAGGTATGGCACGCGGTTTTTTTTTTTTTTTTTTTACTTTGACCCTTTAATATTTCTTTATTGGAGTAGTTTAAGTGGAGATTAAGGAGAGAAAGAACTTGGCCTGAAGTTAAAAATAATAATTCGTCGATGGTGGCAAGTAGCGACCTACAAAAATAAGGGCAGAAAGCTTTCAAAAGGAGGAAGAAGAAGCATTAATTGAGATTATTAACTATTTTTTATTTTCTATTCAAATGTTTTTGGGTTTTTCATGTTTAAAGTAAATAATTATGATAGCGACTAATTAGAAGGCAATGTCATGTCAGTAGCTTTATTATTATTTTAAGTTTTTAAATATTAAGGCTGTGTTTGGCGCGCCATATGCTAGCTTATAAGCTAGCTTATCAGCTAGCTTATAAGCTAGCTTTTGAAAAGCTAGTTGGAGTAGCTTTTCAACTAGCTTTTCAACTAGCTTTTCAACTAGCTTTTATAATATTTCCAATTTTACCCTTCCCTAACTTATAAATAAATATCTTTATTTACATTTATGACATGTACTTTTATGTCATTTTATATTTTTAAGCTAGTTTATCAGCTAGTTTTTACCAAATGTTATTTTTTATCAGCTAGCTTATAATTTATCAGCTAGCAGCTAGCTTATCAGCTAACAGCTAGCTTATCAGCTAGCAGCTAGCTTTTCAGCTAGTGCGCCAAACACAACCTAACTATTACTATTTTAACGTAAATTAATATTTCTAAAATTTTGTATTTATCCGTTAAGTCTTTAACAATACTTAGAGTAATAAAAGAAAGCTCTTCTTAACAATACTTAGATCAATAATAAAGAAGTAATAAAAAACTATATATATTTTTTAACACTAATTCAATTCATCAAGTACTTCCAATCTTACAATTGTAAGGATTTAAATCCTCACCATTTACATAGAGGAGCAAATACCATTTTACTAGGCTACAAAGTCATAAGTACTAAACACTGGTAAATATATAACAAAATTTCGTTGACCGGGTATCAAAAAATCTTGGTTTCGCCACTGCAACTAATAGATCTGGTTAGACGTTGACGAATATTTTGAGTACAGAGCTCTTGTGTCTTTGAACGACCTTGGTATCTTACTGTCACTATACTATACATGCGATGGGTGCACTTGCCAGAACGTGTGGTGTATGGTGGTTTTTTTAGTTATCGTGTCTTTATATATTTCAAACTTGCATAAAATTGGTGTTGAAACGACCCATATCTGTCATATATATTTTCTATACGCCTGCACACACGTTAGTAGGGTTTCTGAGTTTTACATGTCTATTTGTATTTGAATCTTGTATAAAACCATATGTTTTTCTACATGTCTTGTATGGATCAATGTTTTAAAAACCGGATTGAACCGGCCGGTTCAACCGGTTGAACCAGTAACCAGTGGATGCACCGGTTCGGTTGAGGCGATTTTTAGTAGTTCCGGACAAAAAAATGAACCGGCAGGTTTTTCGGTTGAACCGGCCGGTTCAACCGGGTTAACCGTTTTTTTTTAAAGTTAAGTTAAAAAAACATTTTTAAAACAATGAAAAAAGGTAGGGTCGTAGGGTTTTTCACTATTTTCTTAATTGATCTTAACTAATCGGGCGAAACAAATCGTCACTTCGTCACTTGCCGTTAGAGATTCTAAAATAAACCATCTATCAAAGATAACTGAAAGTCTTATATTTTTTTCATAAATATAATTTGATTATAACTTATATTAATGTTATTTTGGATAATTGCAACTTGTTTTAAACTTTATTAAAGTTTCTTAACAACATTTGTCGCGGTTAAAAGTTTATAAAATGTATATTGTAATTTAAATGTTTGAATAATCAATCCGGTTTGACCGTCCGGGTCAACCCGGGTCAACCGGTTAAACCGGTTAAACCGTTTTTTACATAAGACCGGTCCGGTTTAAAAATCCGGTTTTAAAACATTGGTATGGATTACATTGTTCATATGTTGCCTTGTCATAAATTGAGAGTAACTTTTTTCCTAAATCATTTGTGTGTTGTCATGAAACATTGTTTTGTCATAATTTGTGCTACTTATACGTATTAGAAAGCAGTTAAACGCTTGGTGCGTCAGACTCTGATAGTGACAATGATATGTAGATAGACGTCCACCACTGTCTATATTGATAGATGGTCGAAACTCGTTCAAGTGCGAGTCTGTTGCATATAGATGCCCGAGTCATGACATTATCGGATATAACTATCGGGTACGATTAAAGAGTTATACCTAGCGCAATGAATAATAATACGTTTAAATAGTTTAGCGGTTTGAAACGGAATTTAGTAGTTGAGGTGAATTAATATTGTTGTAATTAATTGTAATTATTTATTTTGATAAATATTTCAAAATAGATAACATGGAATTTGAACTAATGGTTAATTCAAATTGCTAAGTGGATAATTATTAAGTTAGTTATGTTTGATTTAAATATTTTTGTACTTCAATTGAAACACGACTTATCCATACAAATTAATCTCTATAAATGGAATTTGAACTAATGGTTAATTCAAATTGCTAAGTGGATAATTATTAAGTTAGTTATGTTTGATTTAAATATTTTTGTACTTCAATTGAAACACGACTTATCCATACAAATTAATCTCTATAAATAGACATTAGGGTTGTCATTTAATAATCTTGATTGCACTAGAAAAACTGAAACCCTAATTTGGTCTCTTTCATTTGCGCCCCCTTGTGAGTCGGAAACCCTAGTTACTGCATCTCACCGCTGGTACCACCTTCAACCACTGCCATCTTCCGATCATCACCATTCGCTTATCATCGTCATCGTCGTGGATCCACGAAAAAGCCGCCTTGCTAGCGTCGCCGCCGCCATTAGCTAGCCGAAACCCTAGACATGGTTTTGATCATGAATTAGTTTTTTTTTTTTAGAACCAGCTCTAGCAACTAGACCTATTGAAGCTGGGTGTTCTGCCTCTATTCGGTTGATTTGCGGATTAAGTATAAACCCTAAACTCTCTATGCATGGTTGGATTTAGGTTAGCTTATTGTTAAAGTTTTATATGTGGATTTCTGGTGGGCGTATCCAGGTAATGACCGGATCTATTGTATGCGCGCTCTTTCGCTACCCGACTCGTTTATAAACCCGTGTACGAATCAACAGTTTTATCGTGTCAACTTTCCAATATCACCGAGGACTTGATAGCCTTGGTGGGGGATATAGTCCACTTTATCATAGTAGTTGAAAACTAGTAATTGTTTTCGCTTCATAGCATGTCTTGCAGTGGTGTAGATGTATTGTCGCCTTAATTAATTTTCAAAAAATCATATGATTTGGTATCTTTGAGTAGGAGCCACTTCTACATTTAATTTTTGCAACCTAGTGAAACCAACCATAATTGAATTCAGGAGTTATGAGTCGAAGCCTAAGTGATATCATTTATGTAAATAACTTGATATTCTAGTTTTTAGTTGTGAAAACCAAAACCCATCTTGTTTATTCGTTAGGCAAAAACAACGATTTTGTATTGGTTGTTACCGTGTCCTTGAATCATTATTACTCAGTATCATACGAAAACTATATTACTATGCGATGTGTACATTTATCTTATGTTTGTATAATTAGTTTTAGTATATATTGTTTTATAAATTTAAAACTTAACATTAGATAAAACCATTCACTTTGTGTGTGTGTATATATATATATATGTATGTATATACACACACATCGTATTATTATTCCATGTTATCATATGAAGTTTATGTTTGTGACTAAGTCTTCCATCTATCTTATCTTTTTTTGTTTTTTTTGAACAACAAACAATTTTATTAAGGCTAGCAAGTGTCTAAAATCCTGAAAACGTAATAGTAATCGTCCAACAAACCACGTCAAAAAAAAAAAAAAACACCTCATCACATAACCTACATCAAAAGTAAACCATTGTGCCCATGAGAGATTGTGTTTCTTGAATTCATCCATAGAAATCCGAGTCTTCACCTCCTTAATAATGTTTTCTATCTTATCGACTAAAGAAAATACCTAGAAGCGACACCCGACCAGATTGCACATATCCTAGAGTAGCGTTACGAGTTGACTCTGACATGTCGTTGGCGAGTAGAGTCCCTTAGCAGATATAACACTTTAGTTAGCCCTTTGTGTTGGAGTGGGGCAAGCACAGACAATTCTGTCAAACCCACTGTTAAGTCCTTTGTTTGAACATGGTTTGTTTAAAATCGTTTTGAAAGATTCTGTTACCAGTTTTTGATAAAGTTGTTTGTTTAAGAACTATATGTCTATATATGTTTATAGTGAGTCCAACTATGAGGTCTCACGGATTCGTGGCCTTATAATGTATTATTACATCTATATTATCCCTAAAAACAGTATTTTGCCTAAAAATATATGTTTATTTATTTTTCATTCTTAATTCATATTCTTTTACTGGATTACTATTCTTTTTTTTTTCTTTTACTGTATTTAAAAGGAAAATTGGTTTTAAATAATCCCAAGTTTTGATAATTGGTCACCAATAGCCTCCAGTGGTCCCACCTTTCAATCTTTTGGTTTCTAGTGGTCCCGACGTTAACTTGACTAACTCCGTTAAGTTTGAAGATGACGTGGCATATGCCACGTCATCTTCTTTATGATTCCTTTAAATGCCAACTCATATGCCACATCATCTTCAAACTTAACGGAGTTAGTCAATTTAACGTCGGGACCACTAGAAACCAAAAGAATGAAAGGTGGGACCACTGGAGGCTTTAGGGATTTAGGCTTTAGGCTTTAAGGGTAGGCTTTGGGGGTTTAGGCTTTAGGGGTTAAGGCTTTAGGCTACAGGCTTTAGGCTTTAGACTTTAAGCTTTCCGCTTGAGGCCATAGGCCTTATGCTTTAGGCCATCGGCTAAGGCTTTATAGGCCTTGGGCGTTCAGCTTTGTAAGTCTTGGGCTTTATGGGCCTTTAGCTTTATAGGCCTTAAGGTGTGGGCATATGTGCTTTAGGCCTTAGGTTATAGGCTTTAGACCGTACGCTTTCCGCTTGAGGCCATAGGCTTTATGCTTTAGGCCATCGGCTAAGGCTTTATAGGCCTCGGGCGTTCAGCTTTGTAAGTCTTGGGCTCTATGGGCCTTTGGCTTTATGAGCACTTTGTTATGGGCTTAGTCTTTATTGATATTGGGCTCTTACGGTGGCTTTCAACTTTATGTTAAGAATCCTAGAACTCACAACCAAGTTTTTCTTTTCACAAGACCTTAATAACTCGACCTCAAATTCCTAATCTTATGGTTTCTATTCATGAATCATGAAGACATCTTGCTCGTTATTGACTAATCTCTAATTGATCTATCACCATACTATTTACCTCTTATCTTATTGTTTTTATTCATTTCATAATATGTAGGGCAACCACTTATTGGTTTTATCTTTGGGTGATCTATCCATATATGACTTTTGGGTTTATTTTTTATTGTTTCTGGAAGATTATTTTGGTTCTTACGCCTAAAGAACCAATATTGGACTCATCTCAAAAAATACTACGATTAAAAACCTTTCTACAAAAATGAAACACAAACATTCGCAAAGAAATCTATTGAGAGAGAAATAAAAAAACAGTTCGTATAAATGTTCTACGTATGTTGCGAAAAATAACACTTCGTAAGTGGAACATTTCTCCTATATCACTAACAACCAAAAGGTAAAAAATGAGTATTCATGCAAAACTTAGAGATGCCAAATATCATTTTTCATCTAGCATACAACACTAAGAGGGTTACGAAAGAAATTTCTATCAAGAATACATGCTAACCTAAATGTAGACTTATATCTAAGAAGTTTATGTTGTTAAGGAAAGTTAATATTACTAGATACACTAAACCAAGCACAAGTAAATGTTTGGTTAAATTTCTTAAATAGTTTTACAATTACTTTAATTCGGAGTGGCTTTTAGGTGCTCTTCGTCTTGTTTCATTTATTGGACACTTACACTATTAGGCTATATGCTTTTTTAGGCTTTAAACTTTAGGTTTGGGGCTTTAGATTTTTTACTTTAGGGGTTACGACTATTATATATTTAGGATTTAGGCTTTAGGGATTTAGGCTTTAGGGATTTAGGCTTTAGGCTTTAAGGGTTTAGGCTTTAGGGGTTTAGGTTTTAGGGGTTAAGGCTTTAGGCTACAGGCTTTAGGCTTTAGACTTTAAGCTTTCCGCTTGAGGCCATAGGCCTTATGCTTTAGGCCATCGGCTAAGGCTTTATAGGCCTTGGGCGTTCAGCTTTGTAAGTCTTGGGCTTTATGGGCCTTTAGCTTTATAGGCCTTAAGGTGTGGGCATATGTGCTTTAGGCCTTAGGTTATAGGCTTAAGACCGTAGGCTTTCCGCTTGACGGCCATAGGCTTTATGCTTTAGGCCATCGGCTAAGGCTTTATAGGCCTCAGGCGTTCAGCTTTGTAAGTCTTGGGCTCTATGGGCCTTTGGCTTTATGAGCACTTTGTTATGGGCTTAGTCTTTATTGATATTGGGCTCTTACGATGGCTTTCAACTTTATGTTAAGAATCCTAGAACTTACAACCAAGTTTTTCTTTTCACAAAGACCTTAATAACTCGACCTCAAATTCCTAATCTTATGGTTTCTATTCATGAATCATGAAGACAGCTTGCTCGTTATTGATTAATCTCTAATTGATCTATCACCATACTATTTACCTCTTATCTTATTGTTTTTATTCATTTCATAATATGTAGGGCAACCACTTATTGGTTTTATCTTTGGGTGATCTATCCATATATGACTTTTGGGTTTATTTTTTATTGTTTCTGGAAGATTATTTTGGTTCTTACGCCTAAAGAACCAATATTGGACTCATCTCAAAAAATACTACGATTAAAAACCTTTCTACAAAAATTGAAACACAAACATTCGCAAAGCAATCTATTGAGAGAGAAATAAAAAAACAGTTCGTATAAATGTTCTACGTATGTTGCGAAAAATAACACTTCGTAAGTGGAACATTTCTCCTATATCACTAACAACCAAAAGGTAAAAAAATGAGTATTCATGCAAAACTTAGAGATGCCAAATATCATTTTTCATCTAGCATACAACACTAAGAGGGTTACGGAAGAAATTCTATCAAGAATACATGCTAACCTAAATGCAGACTTATATCTAAGAAGTTTATGTTCTTAAGGAAAGTTAACATTACTAGATACACTAAACCAAGCACAAGTAAATGTTTGGTTAAATTTCTTAAATAGTTTTAAAATTACTTTAATTCGGAGTGGCTTTTAGGTGCTCTTCGTCTTGTTTCATTTATTGGACACTTACACTATTAGGCTATATGCTTTTTTAGGCTTTAAACTTTAGGTTTTGGGCTTTAGATTATTTACTTTAGGGGTTACGACTATTATATATATTTAGGCTTTAGGCTTTAGGGATTTAGGCTTTAGGGATTTAGGCTTTAGGCTTTAAGGGTTAGGCTCTAGGGGTTTAGGCTTTAGGGGTTAAGGCTTTAGGCTACAGGCTTTAGGCTTTAGACTTTAAGCTTTACGCTTGAGGCCTTAGGCCTTATGCTTTAGGCCATCGGCTAAGGCTTTATAGGCCTTGGGCGTTCAGCTTTGTAAGTCTTGGGCTCTATGGGCCTTTGGCTTTATGAGCACTTTGTTATGGGCTTAGTCTTTATTGATATTGGGCTCTTACGATGGCTTTCAACTTTATGTTAAGAATCCTACAACTTACAACCAAGTTTTTCTTTTCACAAAGACCTTAATAACTCGACCTCAATTTCCTAATCTTATGGTTTCTATTCATGAATCATGAAGACATCTTGCTCGTTATTGATTAATCTCTAATTGATCTATCACCATACTATTTACCTCTTATCTTATTGTTTTTATTCATTTCATAATATGTAGGGCAACTACTTATTGGTTTTATCTTTGGGTGATCTATCCATATATGACTTTTGGGTTTATTTTTTATTGTTTCTGGAAGATTATTTTGGTTCTTACGCCTAAAGAACCAATATTGGACTCATCTCAAAAAATACTACGATTAAAAACCTTTCTACAAAAATTGAAACACAAACATTCGCAAAGAAATCTATTGAGAGAGAAATAAAAAAACAGTTCGTATAAATGTTCTACGTATGTTGCGAAAAATAACACTTCGTAAGTGGAACATTTCTCCTATATCACTAACAACCAAAAGGTAAAAAATGAGTATTCATGCAAAACTTAGAGATGCCAAATATCATTTTTCATCTAGCATACAACACTAAGAGGGTTACGGAAGAAATTTCTATCAAGAATACATGCTAACCTAAATGTAGACTTATATCTAAGAAGTTTATGTTGTTAAGGAAAGTTAATATTACTAGATACACTAAACCAAGTGATGAACCAAAAATCCACACCGTATGTAGGTTTAGACTTATA